>JABMCL010002590.1:202500-205000 GCA_018857735.1 Alviniconcha marisindica
GTGTGTGTGTGTGTGTGTGTGTCTGTGTCTGTGTCTGTGTGTGTGTCTGTGTGTGTGTGTTTTGAAAACCTGTACATTTAAACAATGTGCAAGCGCTTAGGGCCTGTGCGGGTTACACGGTCTAAGTGTCCATTATTATTATCACATCGTCATGTCTCTGAGGACTTACGCTTTGAATAAATCGTAACTTTTGTTTTCAGACTGTTTCGTTACATGTTCTCTGCATCTCATGACGCTGATCTATCTGAGTTGCATCATGACAACCACACTATTGTTAGTCTTTTTTTTTCATTCTTTTGCCAATCTTCTCTTGATGTCTACTTTTTACAGCCCTTCAAACAGCGGTCCTTTCGGTCCCCAACAGTTGTTTTCAAGAGAACAACAGCTGAAAGCAAATGAAATGCAACAATATATACAACAATATTATACAATTATTATTACCCCTGTGCTCTCAGTTTTTGTTTTCTCTTTGTCTCTGTCTGTCGCTATGTGTCTCTGTCTCTGTGTGTGTCGATGTCTGTCTCTCTGCCTCTCTGCCTGTCTGTCTGTCTGGCTGTCTGTGTCTGTCTCTGTGTGTGTCTGTTTATGTGTGT
This sequence comes from Alviniconcha marisindica, assembly GCA_018857735.1. Lineage (NCBI taxonomy): Eukaryota > Metazoa > Mollusca > Gastropoda > Provannidae > Alviniconcha > Alviniconcha marisindica. The sequence goes on from JABMCL010002590.1 coordinate 203,094, forward strand.
CTGTGTCTGTGTGTCTGTGTGTCTGTGTGTGTGTGTGTGTGTGTGTGTTGTGTGTGTTGTGTTGTGTGTCTGTTGTGTCTGTCTGTCTCTCTCTCTCTCTCTCTCTTCTCTCTCTTCTCTCTCTCTCTCTCTCTCTCTCTCTCTCTCTCTCTCTCTCTCTCTCTCTCTCTCTCTCTCTCTCTCTCTCTCTCTCTCTCTCTCTCTCTCTCTCTAACCCTACAACATTTAACAACATCTGTCTTCTTATTTTTCCAAATTCACCCTCTACACCAAAATAAACATTCTGACACCCTTTGCATAATCATTCAACACAAACAAAAACGACAGCAACAACAACAACCGATCAACCTACGATCATCAAACAAATCAAATAAAACAAAACAAAAAAACACGCGACCAAACCACCAGACACTGAATCTTTCGTCGCATCATTTCAAATTGTGCACTGTGCAGAAAATTCTCTGTTCTGGCTAAATATTGATTTTTGGTCCACTCGTGTCCGAGCCAATGCAATCATTCTGAGGCAGCCAGACGGCCAAGGGTCTTTAGACCTCCCTCAAGTCATCGTATCGATTTTTACCAAATTTGTTACGCAGCTTGGAGTACGCAGGACTCGACTCTTTAGCAGGGTTTTGTGTTTGTCTATGGTGTCGGTTTTCTTTCTTCCTTTCCTTTTTGTTTGTTTGTTTTGTTTTGTTTTTGTTTTTGTCTTGTTGTAGGTGTCAATTTTGATTGTAATTGTTAGCATATATGCTATTGTTGTAGTTGTAGTTGTTGTGGTGATGGTGATTATAATGCTTATTTGATTCTCCTCCTTCTTTCTTCCTTTTCTTCTTAATTCCTCCTTCGCCTGTTTAAAACTCTTTCCTCTTTGATTCAGTAATTTCTCTGTCTGTGTCTGTCTGTCTCAGTCGGGGTTTTCTGTCACTGGCTGTCTGTTTGTCACTCTGTCTCTGCGGTCTGTTTGTCTCTGCCTCTCTGTATCTGACTCTGTCTGTCTCTGTCTCTGTCTCTGTCTCTGTCTCTGTCTCTGTCTCTGTCTCTCTCTCTCTCTCTCTCTCTCTCTCTCTCTCTCTCTCTCTCTCTCTCTCTCTCTCTCTCTCTCTCTCTCTCTCTCTCCAAAGAACATGATTTTGTCAAGCACACTGTACTCAATCAGGGGTTTTGCCTTGGGTATTTGTTTGCTTTCATTTTGTTTTATTCCGTTTATTTATTGTATTGGTATTTAAATGCGCCGTTACGTGCACATGAAGTACCCATGTCGTACTTCACAAACAGTAGATCGATACTCGGGACAGTCTTCTCTCATAATTATTCTCCTCTGCTTCGTTCATACAGATGTCTCGGACTACAGACAACTGACCACCGTTACTGAAGTCCAGCGAACTCGACCCTTTCATTGGCTGCTGGACGTCGCCTTCCCCGGCCACTCATCTGCCTTCGTGTCTTCCGCTGACCACTCTGTGGCCACAGCCCTTTGTGTTGCCAAGCCGCCTGTGACCACACCCTGACCGCACACGTAGTCCATTATTGGCCGTTCCAGCCGCATCGGTGCAGCGGCCCTTCAAACAGCCGTCCTTTCAGTCCCCGTTTCATTACTGGAGCAGCGAGCAGCTGAAGCTCTCTCTTTCTGCATGCATGGCCGCTAATTGTTTCGTTCCCGGCGTCCGGCGGTCCCCCGTCTTGTCCAGTCTGCTGCGCCCAACGGTCCCTCGCCAGTGCACAATCAGTGGAGCCATCTCAGTGGTTCATGATGCCCCTCCCTGACCGCTGCAGCCGTCGTTAGTACTGGTCGTTAAATAGTCTTGGCTGGTTAAGCTGTTTGTCAGTGTTTGGTTCATTCCGGCGATGGACGCGTGCAGGACCACACGTTCTTGCCGCCCTCGCCTTCCTTTATTGTCCACTCT
>JABMCL010002590.1:210000-220000 GCA_018857735.1 Alviniconcha marisindica
ATTGCTCATTAGCGATGTTGTATTGAGTTGTTTCGTGCTTCCTCGCTCGACAGTTTCTACGGGATCACCCATAAAAACCGGAAGGTTCACCAACACGCAACTGGTTTAAAGCAATGCTTCTTGTGCCCATGTGTTAAACAATTTCTCTCCATTTTTATGCTTTGTATACTGATAAACAATAAATATTTATCTGATTTGATTTGATCTGAAATCTTCATTCTATGTCATGGGTTGGGAAAAATTGCAAAATATTGTATACTTATTTATTTATTTACTATAAGAATAATAACGTTTCCTATACGAAATGCAGTTAACTCGAAAGTCGGTATATTATCCAGAACCAGAATGCATCTCGATCAGTCCAGTCAACTGACTTAGGTTGTGACCAGTAATTATGAGGATGTACCTTTGGTGGAGTTTCTGTACCTTGTATTTACTCGCATGCCAGGCGAAGTTACCGTAAGCGATTCGGGTCTTTGTTGTTGTATTCATGTGATCTTTTTCGATCTGTTTTGTTTGTTTGTTTTTGTTTGTTTGTTTGTTTGTTTGTTTGATTTTGCATTGAACATGAATGTAATGTGACTCTGACGAGCTTGGCTATTGCAGGCATACTCGATGAAGACAGGAAGCCGCTTACAAAACAGCTGATAGAAAACGCTTTCGCGGGAATCGAGGGGAGCTTCGGTACGAACCGCTGATCCTGTCCAGTAAGAGTGAAACATTGCAGATATATCAAAAACAAGAAGAAGCTGAAAAGAAGAAGAAGACCTATTCAACCATGAAGGCCATTTTTTTGTCAGGGGAAAACACAAGTCATCAGACCACAAATAAATTTAATGGGTTCATATCAAGCTTCACTTTAAGTTGGGAGAAATGAAGTTGAATGAACCAGGGAAGCAGAAATTGGAAAAGCAGACTTCACGGCAATGGAGGAAGCAAGCAAATCCCTGCTCTAATCTAATCCAGGAGTAGCAGAAGGGGGAAATCTGGAACAAGAATGTCTGCTAGCATTCTAAAAACAAGATCCAAACACACAGAAGGTTAAAAGGAAGGCTAATTTAATATGACAATAGAAGGTGCGAAGGGAACCTGAGATAACTCTGGGGTCTCGGAAGAGGGACCTTGTTTACTCGTCCGCGGCAGAAGACGAAATAACAGTTATAAAATTCGATGCAGTTGCAGAAGAAGAAGAAGAGAGATAAACAGACAGACGGACAGACAGACAGACAGACAGGCAGACAGACAGACAGACAGACAGAGGCAGAGAGAGACAGATATTTGATGGTTTAATGAATAAAGGCTGTTGCCCCATTTCATGAGGAGAACAATCGAGTCACATTCGGTAGAAGCTCTGGACATATTCTAATTTTAACTGCACCACTTCTTACTTCCATTCCTTTTTCTTTCATTCCAAGATTTAATCACTCATTCATCCACTACGAAAACTTCTTTCCTGTCAGAAACATGATGCTCAGCGTCCTTCCTATGCCACATTTCGGATATTTATGAGCAACGTGCCTCTTACTCTGCCAGAAGAAGAAAATGTGTGTGTGTGTGGAGGGGGGGAGGGGGGGGTTGGTGGTGGTGGGGGGGGGGGGGGGGGTAGTCATGTTGTATTCTTTAAGACACACACAGCAGAACCAACAAGACAAACCCTTGTTGCACTGCTGCCTATAACAGCTAGGAACTGAAGCAGCATCGCATCGGACGATGGCACCAAAGACGAAACTAACCAGTGTCCACTCATCGATCCGTCTCAAGCCGCTCTGCGCGGCCTTTCAGGGCAGCCCCTCATTTTGCTGAATGGTCACTGCGGCCACTGGCCTTCTCAGTCCGTCATTGGTCTAGTCTAAGAGTGGCTTGAGACCGCCGTCCATTAGCCTATTGATCCGTTTTCCCACTACTTAGCTTTCTTGGCTTCTCTTTGGCCACTTCTGAGTGGCCCGATCATTGGTCAGCTAATTGCGAAGCCTTCCCAGAGACTGACGCTAATGTACCATTGGCCTTTCCACTACTGATGTGACCGAAGACGGGGGAAGGGTGTGCATGCTCGAAGTCTCCGCGGTAGGATAGCCAGAGCTCATGAGCTGTGTGAAAGGTCGAGGTGGCCGTCCTGGGCTCCCCGTCCCTAATAAGCCTCATGATTTCTGTGGACGTAAAGCAACATTGAATAAAAGTAGAATAGTGTCTTTGGGACACACTAGTGAGCCGATTTGGCGTAGCGGTAAGGCGTTGGGCTGGCAAGCGGAAGGACCTCGGTTCGATACCGCTTCGGCTCTCCTTTCTCTTCAAAAAGGTTGTGGTTTGTGGACACTGTCTTGTGACTTTGTCCATCACTTCCTACTGAAACATTAAAATGGCTCTCATCGGTGCCCATCTTAATGCAGAAGTCATTCTGGTGGTGACAGTGTACCGATAGGTATATAATCTCCCTCTCCCCCACCTCCATATCCCCCCCCCCCCTTCTCCCCGTCCCTAATAAGCCTTATGGTTTCTGTGGACGTTAAGCACCATGTTTACTTACTTAATTTGGGACACACTGAATGAACTGAGCGATGAACCAGACACGAGCGGATGGCGACGATGCACAATTACATGTCCGGTCCGGCGCAGCACCGCGCCTGTGGTATTTTTGTCCTTCAGTCAGTGACTGGTCACTTGCAGGCAATCAGTGCTGAACCCCTCGGAACCCACCACACCCCAGCTATTATTATTAAGCTATTATTATTATTATTGGCGTCATGAAAACGGGAAGTGGTGAGGGGGAAGCGCCAAGGGTCGGAATGCGTGATTCCCTTTTCAGCGCGGCTTTTGTCCATCCATCACGCCCCTGTTTTGTTCCACAGACCCCCGTGCTTCCCTTTCCCTTCCCTTCCCTGCGGCCCGTGATTGTGAGGGATGGCGCGGTCATCCAATCTGCTTGTCCTCCTTCCCTTCCGTCCGGCCATTCGCGAAGGCCGGGTCTCTTTGGGTGGCCAGCTTCCTCGGTGTCGCGTCTGCAAGCCCTGCGACCGAGGGTCTCATTAGAGCCTGGGTGGATGGACACTGCATTGAAGGCGGCCAGTGCTCCAGCCCTGGGTATTGATTGGTCCAAGTGCAGTGTCCAGGGCGGGGCCGCTGCACGAGGACGCCTGGACACACCAACACCACGCCATTGCTAACGAAATGGCGTGGACAAGGAGTGGTCAAGGAGATCGGGGGGTGGGAGAGATGGAGAAAGGGTGTGGTGGGCTCGGGTGGAGTTCGCTTTGCTGCACCCTATCAAAAGATGAGCTACGAGACTCGAGAACGCTTGCGGAGCCCCGGGAGTGGCTAGGCGAGCTAATTCTCGTGTCAAGGAGTGGTCAAGGACCTTGCGGGAGAGATCAGGAACGCCGCACGGCCCCGGTCTCTAGCTGGAGAGACGTGGCCGGCTTCTTTTCTGCCCTGCACCCTGGAAATCGAGACGTTAGTTGAAAGGCCCAGCAGTTGACAAGGAAAGGCGTGGCTGAACACAATCCCTTTTCAACGGCGGGCATGGTCAGCGACCTGAACTGACTGAGGAGACTTCGGCTGCCTTGAATTGCCGCCCTCTTCTCATGCGACGAAATATTTCAAGCCAACGAAGAAGACCCTCCGGACACGAGGAATAAAGGAGAGGGCAAGAAAAGAGGAGAGGACAAAGACCAGGTTGAAGAGGTAGGGAAAACTGACCGGGAAGAGGTCTAGACTAAAAACGACCTGAACTGAAGGGTCAAGGAATGGAAACGGAAAGGTCACGACCGTCGCGGAACGGCTTTTAGTGTGTAGCTCATAATATTATTATCATTTCACCAGCTGCAAACTGTTGAAACTAGGTGCGATTTGACTGTGGGGACCGGCTGGGGAGGAAGCTTCGACTCACACATTTTGCTGACAAGCACACACACACAACACACACACACACACACACACACACACACACACACACCCCACACACACACACACACACACCACACACACACACACACACACACACCCCCACACACAACACACACACCACACACACACAACACACACACACCCACACACACACACACACACACACACAACACACACACACACACACACCACAACACACCACACACACACACACACACACACACACCCCACACACACCACGCACCACCACGCACACACACACGCGCACACACACCACACACACACACACCACCGCACACCAACACCGCACGCACGCACGCACGCACACAGCCGCACGCACGCACGCACACACGAACCATACACACACACACACACGCACACACCACAATTCTATCACGACTTTTTTTGCGGGGGGGGGGAGGGGGGTATTTGTGTGCATGATTGTGTGTGTGCGTGCGTGCATGCGTGCGTGTGTGTGCTTATTTATTTGTTTGTTTATTTGTTTGTTTGTTGTTAATGTGTTTTGTTTTTATTGATTGCTGTTTTGGGCAATGGTCCTCCCCAACCCTGCTCTGGCACACGAAGGCGTAGTGCGAAACGCGGTGCACCGGTACAGTTCACGTGCAAAGACCCTTTAGGTACAACCCTAATTATGACAACATCACTAGACCATCCGGTTAGTTATTTGTTTGTCTTTTAACCCCCACCCCCTCCTCCCGTTTTGTTGTTGTTGTTTTGCTTTTTGTTTTGTTTGCTTGTTTGTTTGTTTTTTGTTGTCATTTTGGTCTTTGTTGGTTTTGTTGCCTCTGACGTTTTGACAACAATTTGCCATCTTGCCATCGTAAATGTCTGTGTGATTATCATTTTATCTATAGGTAACACTCAAATAAGCATATTGCTTTTGTGTTTCCTGTATTTATTTGTTGAGCTTATGATTACGATGAATGAATAAAATTTTGTTTAAACCAACCCTAAGGACGCGCAAAATGTCACACAGGATATTATCATTATGCAAGCGCTGTGGCTCTTCCTTCTTTCAACAGTTGCAAGCTGCGAACATATAGAGTGAACACAACGAGGCAGCTGTTGGGTTTCGATGTCTGGTTGGTTGTTGAAATGGCACAGTCGTCATGCATTCTAAAACAGGCAAGAAAATTACTCTTCTTAATTACCACGATGGCGAGGTTATTTAGGATGATGGTCGTCGTCGTAGTAGTAGTAGTAGTACGTAGGTAAGCAAGTGATTGATTTGTGATACATAGTCAACCAGTTTTTGTTTTTAATCATTTCAAATCTATCACTTTTATTGGTTGTTTTCAAACGACATCGTGGCAGTGAAAAGGTTAAATGTCTAAACGTTCCACCTGCCTTTTCCGCCCTGTATTTTTTCCCCTCACCCCCACCCCCCGCTTTTTCCCTCTTTTTTTCTGGCCGGGGATGGCACCTTTTGATTCTATGATTGGCGTGAATGGGTTTTTTTTAAAATAGTTTTTTAAATATTTTTTATACATTTTATAACAGAGTTGTCTTGTTCTTGTATGGGTGTGATAGTTAGAACGAATGAATAACTGAATTAATGAATAAATGAATGAATGAGTGGATGAATGAATAAATGAATGAATAAATGAATGAACCAACACTAGGAAATATTCCTTGTTGTTTTCACACGGCGAGAACAAAATTCTTATGCCTTATGTTTTCCCTTCGTGTGATTTTCGCGGCTGACTGGACGTCGCACATTAAAAATCAGCCTCTCTTCAAACAACAACAACAACAACAACAACAACCACAAAAACAAAAACAATAAAACAAAACAGAAACAAACAAACAAAATGAATGTATAATGAACCGTGTGTTAGACTTTTAACTTGTTGTTTGATGACTGATGTTTTACCCTGATATGACCTTTATTACAGTTGACTGGACGTCACACATGAAGAGTCAGCCTTTCTTCAATTAGAAGAAGAAGAAGAAGAAGAAGAAGAAGAAGAAGAAGAAGAAGAAAAAGATAACGCGTGTAATGAACCGTGTATTAGAATCTATTGTGTGATGAATAATGCTTCGCCCTGATATGACCTTTCCGGTTGACTGGGCGTTAACCACTCAGTAGCTGTTCTTTTTGTGAAGGTACCCGAGTGACACACCGACGGCGCACGACACGGCAGCCAATGGCTGAGAAGAGGAGACAGGTGGACTTAATACTGAAACACACAGTATGCAGTAAAACACACACACACACACACACACACACACACACACACACACACACACACACACACACACACACACACACACACACACCACACACACACCACACACACACACACACACACACACACACACACAACACACACACACACCCACCACACACACCCCAAACACACACACACACACACACACACACACACACACACACAACACACACACACACACACAACACACACACACACACACACACACAACACAACACAAACACACAATACCACAAGCACACACACACACACACACACACACACACACACACACACACACACACACACACACACACACACAACACACACACACACACACACACACACACACACACACACACAGCACATTCACACACACACACACACACACACACACCCCCACCCACAAAACACACACAATACATACACGAGACAAAAAACAGCAACACAATGAACACACACAGAGTACAGTACTAAAACACTAATTACTCAGTAGAGCACACAATACACACAATAATATATGCATGTGACAAAATAATACACACAACACGCACAATGTATACACACGACAAAAGAAAACACCCAATACGCACAGTACATTCGACAAACTAAAACACGCAATACGCACAATACAGTCAACAAACCAAAACACACAATACGCACAATGCATACTCACAACAAAATCAAACAATACGCGCAAAGGACAATATTGATACTAAGTGACAGCCAGTGTGGGAACGTCTAGACCGCTTTTGGATTTCTCAAAGAAAAAAAAGAAGAAGAAATGAACACCAAATGAACACTTTACTCTCTTCTTCTTTTTCTTCTTCTTTTTCTTCTTCTTCTTTTCTCTCTCTCTTCTCTCTCTCTCTTCTCTCTCTCTCTCTCTCTCTCTCTCTCTCTCTCTCTCTCTCTCTCTCTCTCTCTCTCTCTCTCTCTTCCCCCAAAGCCTTCTCAGTGTTTACTGTTTACTCCATCAATTCAACAAGGACAACACCCTCCCCCTCCCTCCGCAATACAAAAGAGCGTCTCTCCATACACCTTTCTTTCCCTGCCCAGAGAGAGAGAGAGAGAGAGAGAGAGAGAGAGTCATGAAATACCAAAGTATAGGTTAGTCCTTCAATACTTTACTTCTCTTGTAGGCTAAAACTTAAGTCAGCTCTGAAGCTGAGATAAAATTAAATTAAAAAACCCAACAGGAAGTAAAGAAAAGAAAAGAAAAAAAGAGGGAAAAAAAAGAAGGAAGGGGAAAAAAAAGATGACAAAAGGTCAGTTATAAATAAGAACGAGCGCAGATGTCAGCGGGTGTAATTATGATGAGGAGGGTTGACAAGGACTGTGATTAAACCGAAGGGCAAGACTGAGCTGGTGGTGGGGAAGGAAGGAGGGAAGGGAACTAAAGAATCATCGATCGTGCCTATACTATAGTGGTGTCAGGGAACTCAAGGGCGCGGCTACACCGCGTTAGGTAGCACGCCGCCGTACACCGCTGTACGCCCGGCCGAACCAGACAGCCACTAAACTGCCGCAGAGCACGACGCGTGAAATCATTGTCAAGTGCAAACTCCAAGTATTGGTTTACGACATCCTTCCTCCAACCACTGCCATAATACATTACGCCATTCGTTGCTGTTCAAATGGCAATGGGTTTGTCAAACTCCAAGCAATAAAATATAAAATTATATCAGGCATGTTTTATTTATTTTTTATAATCACCCACGTTGCTTACGTCAACACAAATAAAATAGAAAACGTTTTAAAATCGAGAGGTACCTTTTTTCTCTTTTTTCTTCTTCTCTTTTTCTTCTCTTCCTCCAACCACGTGTATGTTTGTACAAAACGTTACTTCCACAGCCTTATTAGTACCCAAATATTTCGGAGGGCGCTGACAGCGTCCATGGACAGATGTGAGGAGATGAAGGTTGCACTTTTAGTGGCGTAACCAATTCTGGCAGAACTTGGAGGAAGGTGCCGGAAAGCGATGCTCGACGTATGCGTCATCGTAGACCTCGTGAAGGTACGCCACTGAAAAGTGTCCTCAAGCGTCATACACCTCAAAACCGCTCACGAGAGCGTAGAATATAAAATACAGAATGTTTATTGTCTATGAATAACATGACAAATATGCCTTTCGACTGCATAATTATGAAAGGCATAGACTGCATAGCCTAACACGGTGAAATACATATATAGTCAAAGAAAATTTCAAGTAAAACAAAATTTCACAGTACATTATAAAATTCTGATAAAACTGTCCCGTACGAATATTGTGCACTGCGAAAATGATGCTTAAAAAGACTGCAAACGCGTGGATAAACACATCAGGAAGTGCTACGCAAACATTATTTCTACTAAATCGCAATTACACATTAGAATGCTCCGTGTAAAAGTCACGTACACACACACACACACACACACACACACACACACACACACACACACACACACACACACACACACACACACACACACACACACACACACACAACACACCACACACACACACACACACACACACACACACACACGCACGCACGCACGCACGCACGCACGCACGCACGCACGCACGCACGCACGCACGCACGCACGCACACACACACACACACACACAATCACACATGCGCGCGCTAGAGAGAGAGAAGAGAGAGGGGGGAGGGGGAGAAGAAGAAAGAAACACGCTTACGGCGCAAGCGTCGTATATCTCCGAAAAAAATCTGACCCGTGCCACTAATTGTGAAGAACTTGGGAAAATGCGTCTCAAATACAAAGGGTTACACTTGAAGGGGAACATTTTCTAGTGTACCGTAGCCATTCCGGTGTACGACGATCAGCTTCGTAGCTGGCAGAGGTTTGAACAGGCTGGAGGCCTTGGTTTCATTTAAAGTGCTCTATTGTAAATTGATAACGTCGAACATTAGTCGTCGCTAGTGGGAAACGGTGGGTGGGTAGGGTGGGGGTCGGGGTCGGGGAGGACCTCTCTTTTTTAATTCCTCTTCAGTAGCCTGGTAACTCTTAGTAGCTCACCGACCCGTGCAAGAGTTGGCATGTTTCAATGTTAAAAAAGGCGATATCCATTGACATGTTTCAATGTTAAAAAGGTGATATCCATTGACATGTTTCAATGTTAAAAAAACGCGATATCCATTGACATGTTTCAATGTTGAAAAAGGCGTATCCATTGACATGTTTCAATGTTAAAAAAGGCGATATCCATTGACATGTTTCAATGTTAAAAAGGCGATATCCATTAACATGTTTCAATGTTTAAAAAACGATATCCATTGACATGTTTCAATGTTAAAAAGGCGATATCCATTGACATGTTTCGATGTTAAAAAAGGCGATATCCATTGGCATGATTCGATGTTAAAAAAGGCGATATCCATTGACATGTTTCAATGTTAAAAAGGCGATATCCACTGACATGTTTCGATGTTAAAAAAGGCGATATCCATTGGCATGATTCGATGTTAAAAAAGGCGATATCCATTGACATGTTTCAATGTTAAAAAAACGCGATATCCATTGACATGTTTCAATGTTAAAAAAACGCGATATCCATTGACATGTTTCAATGTTGAAAAAGGCGATATCCATTGACATGTTTCAATGTTAAAAAGGCGATATCCATTAACATGTTTCAATGTTTAAAAAACGATATCCATTGACATGTTTCAATGTTAAAAAGGCGATATCCATTGACATGTTTCGATGTTAAAAAAGGCGATATCCATTGGGCATGTTTCAATGTTAAAAAAGGCGATATCCATTGACATGTTTCAATGTTAAAAAAACGCGATATCCATTGACATGTTTCAATGTTAAAAAAGGCGATATCCATTGACATGTTTCAATGTTAAAAAAGGCGA
>JABMCL010002590.1:235000-237500 GCA_018857735.1 Alviniconcha marisindica
TTAGCGCTCGAAATACGTGACACAAGAACAACAACAAAGACCTGAGTCGCCTACGGTAACTCTCACCTGGTATGCGTGTGAATACAAGGTACATAAGCTCCACCAGAGGTATATCCTCAAATATTAGGGACAAAAGGGTGTTGGGGAGGTCTACAAGTACCCCAGTTTGTTCCATGTTCTCCTTGGATAAAGGTTTGGTCACCTGTACTTTGGAACGTTCAGCGAGTCTTATTATCTAATCAGTCAAGGAGAAGCGCACTGCCTATGCAATATTTGTACATGGTAGGACACAAGTTTGCACTAGAGCTAGTTATGTATCGCCCGCTGGCAGTAGCTACGCTTACAAACTTCCAGCCCTACGGCGCTTTGGGGCTTGTCTCAGTGAGATGAGCATCTTGGACACTTAGAACCATCATCATCCTTCTTCTTCTTCTTCTTTTCCTCCTCCTCCGCCTCCTCCTCTTTTTCCTCCTCCTGCTCCTCCTCCTCCTCTTCACCATCATCCTGATCTTTCCTTCTTCTTCTTCTCACCCTGATATAACCGTAATGGTTGACTGGGCGTAAAACACCAAGTTACTTACTTACTTACTTGCTTCATCTCCTCCTTCTTCTTCCTCTTATAGTATTTTATTTGACTTTCCTCGTGTGTTGACCGACTATAGACTTTTCCTAGTCCAAAACCTAACCAAACGATAGTGATGGTAGAGGTTTCGGAAGGGGGCGGGTGGTGGTGGTGGTGGGGGGGGGGTGGTTTGCGAAGGGGGAGGGTGACAGCAGTGCTGGGGTCAGCGGAGGAAGTGGGGACAGGGAGAAAGAGGGTGGGAGAGAGGGGAGGGGGGGGGAGGTAGCTTCGACCACTCGCTAGGCCTGTGTTGAGACGGACGTAAACGAAGAGAGCGAAGTAACGAACGCTCAGTCTTTGGTGGAGACGTCGAAGCTAAAAATGCAAATGACGTCCTGTTCCTCCGCAGTAGCCGTAGCGGAGACGGGCATGCATTCGACGCACCGGAGAAGCGATGGGTGGTACTAATTATACAGCCTATACAGAATGCGGAGAGCGTATATAATGCATGGTGTCTTCTTCCCTGGACTAACTTGCATTACTTTTTTTTCTTTTTTTCTTTTCTTTCTTCTTTTTCTTCGTTCTTTCTTTCTTTCTTTCTTTCTTTCTTTCTTTCTTTCTTTTTCTTCCTTTCTTTTTCTTCCTTTCCTGAGGGTTCTTTTCAAAGGCTCGCGAGCTGAATGGCAGCTAGAAAAAGAAGAAAAGCAAAAAAGAACCAAATTTTTTTTTAAAGCAAAAACCCCCCCCCCCCCCCCCCCACCCCCATACACACACACACACACACACACCCAACCAAACCCCATCCCTTCAAAAAGACCTCAAGCTGCTGGATAGACAGACAGCTAGCTATCCATGGCCTTCCCTGCATGGTAAATCCCGGCCTGCACACGTATATATCTATATATCTATATACATATATAGTAGTAGTAGTAGTATAGTGTGCTAGATAGATAGATAGACAGTCAGTCGATGAGCGCACGAGAAGAGAAGAGCTGCCTGCATTCACAAAAGGCCGGGGCAGTTCCACAACAGGAGAGGAAGGACGCCAGCCGGGTCTCCGCGGCTCAACTCCGCTCCGAGACTGCGAGTCTCCCAGCCCCTGATCCCTGTCCGCCGGACAAATCCAATAAAAGATGACCTTGCCTGCGCCCTCTGGCGGCGTCATTACGTGAACTCTCGCCAGTAATCGACTAGAGTAATGCAATTGTGAGACTGGCCCGCTTCCCCGGCCCCATGAGAGCCGTGCAAATTTCCCCCACATTAGGCAAGACGTGCCTCTAGGACCTCCACCTCTGGACACTGACGGACATGGGGGTGGGGGTAGGGGGCCGGAAGGATGGGGGGCAGGGGGAAGGGGGGGCTGGCGCTGGGTGGGGTAGCTAGGGACAAGGGGGGAGGGGTAAGGGGTGGTGGTGGTGGTGGTGGTGGTGATGTTGTGTGTTGACAGGAGAAGTGGTGGTCGTTGCATGACTCGTGGTGGTTGTGTGAGTGTCGCGCATACGAGACAAGGCTGAGTATGAAGATTGGGTGGTGTTGGTTTTTTATTTTTGTTTTGTTTGTTTGTTTTTTTGGGGGGTGGGGGTGGGGGTGCGAAGGGGTTATGTGATGATGGTTCGGGTGGGAAGTGGTTTCGGCAGTGTGATATAAGGGAAGCAAAAGTTGATTTAATAAAAGGGCGTTTTTTGTGTGTTTTATTTTTAATATGAGAATATGCAAGACAAGCTCTCTGTCACTTAGACCCCAGAGTGTACTTTGTGTATATGATCTCTCTTCCTCTTCTCGCCTTGCTCAAATCAGATAATCCATTTGAATCTCTCTCTGCCTCCGTCTCTGTTTCTATGTCTGTCTGTCTGTCTGTCTGTCTGTCTGTCTGTCTGTCTGTCTGTCTGTCTGTCTGTCTGTCTGTCTGTCTGTCTGTCTCTCTCTCTCTCTCTCTCT
>JABMCL010002590.1:247500-252500 GCA_018857735.1 Alviniconcha marisindica
GCAGACACATTTTCCTTGTAGCTCTACTCCTGTCTTTCAATCTTAAAATAACAATGCAATTCATCCCTCTGAGGTCCATCCCAAATCCACTTGCTGGATCTCCGTCGTCCTCCTTTCACCATCCACCTGCTGGATCTCCGTCGTCCTCCTTTCACCATCCGCCTGCTGGATCTCCGTCGTCCTCCTTTCACCATCCACCTGCTGGATCTCCGTCGTCCTCCTTTCACCATCCACCTGCTGGATCTCCGTCGTCCTCCTTTCACCATCGACCTGCTGGATCTCCGTTATCCACCTGCTGGATCTCCGTCGTCCTCCTTTCACCATCGACCTGCTGGATCTCCGTTATCCACCTGCTGGATCTCCGTCGTCCTCCTTTCACCATCCACTTTCACCTTCCTACTTTGACCTCCACCTCTTCCTGCTGTACCAAGGTATGGTGCTCAGTGTCAGTTACTGACTATGGACTAGGCCTCACAACAATGGCACAGACAAACCTAAGTGTGTCACAACTAGTCCTTTCGAACAACTAGGCTACTGATTCAGAAAACTGAAAAACATTTTACACGAACAAGAAGGAAAAAAAACGAAGAAAACAAACAAACAAACAGACGAGTCAATAAATGAATCCATAAATGACCAAAAATGTATGGCGTAATGGTCTACAGTAATAACAACAGATAACAAACAAGAAGCGTAGTAATGACCTGGTGACTCAAACAATATTCGCATTGTTTGAAAGTCGCGACGAAAAGGGTGGGAGGGGCAGGCAGACAGGGACAGAGAAAGACAGAAAGACCGAGAAGGAGAGACAGAGACCAGACAGACAAAAAGGAAAAAAAAGGGGCGGTTGCGTGCGTGCGTGCTTGGTGGTGCGTGGGGTTGTTTTGGTTGTGTGTGTGTGTGGGGCGTGTGTGTGGGGCTTTTGGTGTGTGTGTGTGTTGTGTGTGTGTGTGGTGTGGTTTTGGGGTGTTGTGTGTGTGTGTGTGTGTTGTGCGTGCGTGCGTGTGTCAGTGTGTGCGTGTATGCACGCGCATGTGTAGCCTACGTGTGTGTTGGGATTTGTGAAGGGGTGGTAGGTAGAAAAGCAAAGGCTGACAAAGTATCCTACTCGTCCAACACCGACAGGCACTGCCGGCCACTCAGTCACTCCTGAACCCATCAGTAAACATGTGCGATGACAGCAGCAGCAGCAGAGCGCTATCGCGGATAGACAGGCAGGCAGGCAGGCAGACAGGCAGGCAGGTAGGCAGGCAGACTGACAGACAGACAGGAAGACAGGCAAGCAGACGGATAGATAGGCAGACAGGCAGGCAGGCAGGCAGGCGGACAGACTGGCAGACAGATGGGCAGACAGGCAGGCAGGCAGGCAGACAGGAAGGCAGACAGACGGGTAGACAGGTAGACAGACGGGTAGGCAGGCAGGCAGATGGATAGCTAGGCAGACAGGCAGGAAGACGGACAGACAGGCAGACAGACGTACAGGTAGGCAGGGACAGGCAGGCAGGCAGTCAGGCAGACAGGCAGACGGACAGATAGGCAGACAGGCAGGCAGGCAGACGGACGGACAGACAAACAGACGTGCAAAGAGGCGGAGAGACAGGCATGCACACAGACAGACAGACAGACGGACAGACAAGCAGACATTCAGGCAGACATGCAGGTAGGCATACAAGCAGACAGACAGACGGACAGACAGACTTACATACAGAGAGGCAGGCAGATGGACAGACAGGTAGACAGACGTACAGACAGACATACAGACAATGGACGGGGACGGGTAGAAGGGGGCCCCAGAGGACAGAAGACCACTACAGACAGGCGGGAACGGACAGACAGGTGACAGCTGCTACTGATGCAGCTCACTGGTTTTCCCCCTCCTCCCCCGTCGAGACCCCCCAAAGGGGCCCGGTGTAGGGGGAGTTCGTTACCCGTCTTAAAGCCAGTTAAAGTGTCCACTTCTTGGGCACTTTTCGGCCCTTTGCCCCACCCAGCCGGGGAACTTGGTTTAGGAAAAAACTGGGACAAATTTGGAGGAGGGGCCCCAAAAACCCGGCGTTGAGTAAAAAAAGTTTTTTTTTTTTTTTTTCCCCTCTTTTTTTTTTTTTTTTGGGGTAGGGGGGGGGTGTAGGGAAGGGGGGGATGGGGGGATGGCGGGGGGGGGGTTTTTTGGAAAAAGGGAAACGTCTCCTGTTGTCTTTGAATTTTTTGTTGTTGCCCCTTTTATTTTGTTTTGATGAAATAGGTTGATCTGATGATGTGTAGGATGATGAGATTTTTTCTAGTTTTTTTTTCAAATGGTTTTTCTGCTGTTGTTGTTTTGTTTTTTTTGTTTTTATGATGATGGTAATAAAGACGTTGACGGTATCTTCGTATCTTATTTTTTCATCGAAAGGGAAACCAGCCTTAACGACCAAATAGGCTTAATCACCATTTCGATGGCTTTCAAAAACCCAACTTGAAATTTACCCTAGCACTAGTTCAGGACCACACCCACAAGAGCGCAGTGAGTCCCGGGGTCGAGGTAAACTTTACTATATAAAAACGATCAGTAAAAAATTTTCAAAAAAGTGTTCCAACTTCACAACAACTCTTGTTTTTCAGGTCTTCTGTGTGATTCAAATTTTGAAATCTCATCAAAAAACCGAGCCGGGATCTTTTTCCTTTACACATCGAAGATTATAAAAATAAATTAATTCACATATAATTATATATATATATATATATATATAAATATATTATAATTTATTATAATTAATATATATAATTTTTTTTTTATATATATATATATATATATTATACTCCCAAAATCTATTCACCTGTCACTTGGACATTTATTTGTCAATAAAAATGAAAAAATAAAAAAACAAACAAGGAATTTGAAATACCCAGTTTTTACATCATGGGTCATATCATCGACCCTTACTTTTTATGATACCGAAAAATGTTTTCCCCCCCCTCCGTGCGTTGGGGGGTTTTGTGGGGGGTGGGGTTGTGTGGTTTTCGTCGGGGGTGGTGCGGGTCTCGGGTGCTGCTGATCCGGCGTTTCCCCCCCGGGGTGGTCTCTCTCTGGGCTGGGGTTTCTGGGTTTTGGTTTTGGGTGTTGTGTGTGTGTGTGTGGGGGTGTGTGGTGTGTGGTGTGTGTGTGTGTGTGTGGGGTGTATGCGAGAAACTTATACAATATTATGACGATCTAATTAATATTCTTTTGGTTTGATGTCTCCATTTTTTTGATCTTGTAAAGCGCAGTGTGCTCACCCGTTTTTGGTGAGATATACCGCTATAGAAATTACCGCTATTATTATTAAATACGATTATCCTATTATGAAAGGTATGGATCCAAAATACGGGACCACCGCATAGGGACTGTGTAGTCCAAAGCGACGTGCTGCGAAAGCTAAGACCCATTAGTTTTGATCTCTGGAGGGGTAGTTTTTCGTCACTGGGGGGTTCTGATAGTATACAGCAGATGGCCAAAGCCACGTCAGAAAGTATACTGGCAGTGTAAATCCAGCCTGTGTGTACATGTGTGTCAAGCAAAGCCCACTTGAAAAGATAAACTTACTCTTGGTCAAGCAGCAGAATGTCTCAGTGTAATCAGTAGCGAAAGTGATGCTGTCCAGTACAAATTTGTTAATTTGTTTTCTCCTCCGGACTCCCGCCTTCCTTTTCCAATTTCAATCTCTTCCTCTACCATTTCGCCTCTTCCTCCTCTTCCTCCTCTTCCTCCTCTTCCTCCTTCCTCTGTTTCTTCCCGCGTCTGCGGCCGTATGTCAAAGAAGACTGGGATCGTTAGAACTGGGTGTTTTTTTGGTGTTTTTTTTGCATTTGAAATCATCCGACTGAAGAAGATGTAGAGTTATTCAGCACTGCACATGGTTTACCCCAGAAAGAAGAACTGGAAGAAGTGAACGAGAAAGAACCGAGGAGGAGCTGCAGGACAACAGCCTATTGAGGCTACAGAGAGAGAGAGAGAGAGAGACAGAGAGAGAGAGAGAGAGAGAGAGAGAGAGAGAGAGAGAGAGAGAGAGAGAGAGAGAGAGGAAGGCTAGTGAGAGAGAGGGAGAGGAGGGGAGAGAGAGCGAGAGGGGTAGAGAGAGAGAGACAGAGAGAGAGAGAGAGAGAGAGAGAGAAGAATATGCTACTGAGAGAGAAAGAGAAAAGACAGAGACAGACAGAGATACAGAGACACAGAGAGAAAAGAGAGACGGACAGACAGACAGACAGAGGGAGAAAGGCATATGAGATGAGAGAGAAAAAAACGCTCATGCGCTAGAGAAGTAGCCTTACTGAGCGAGAGAGAGAGAGAGAGAGAGAGAGAGAGACAGAGACAGAGACAGAGACAGAGACAGAGACAGAGACAGAGACAGAGACAGACAGACAGACAGACAGACAGACAGAGACAGAGAGAGAGAGAGAAAGAGACAGAGACAGAGAGAAAAGAGACACTCACAGCGAGACATATCAGGAGAGAAAGAGACAGACAGACAGACAAACAGACAGAGACAGAGACAGACACAGAGAGACACAGAGAGAGGCATATAGGCTACTGAGAAACAGACAGAGAGAGGCTGCTTAGAGAAAGAGAGACAGAGACAGAGATAGGCTACTGGGAGAGAGGCAGGCAGACAGACAGAGTGAGTGGTAATTACCCCACTAGGGATATTAATCATGTCTTCATCCAGGATCTATCGTTCACGACAAGAATCCCATAACAGTCAGCATCAACCAAAGCGAAACAAAACCCAAGTAGTTCAAACAGATTGCAAATGAATTATCAAAGCATGACTTCTTCAACAGGACAGAAATCCACACGAGCGTTGACATTTTCCGCTCGTCGGCACAACACAACACGTAGACTGGAAACGCAGCTCTTCACAGAGGCATTAACTCAAACAGCTCCGCCCGTTTCACCGCAATTAAAATCAGTCCATATTACGCGAACGTCGTGAAATATTCATGCTAAATCTTACAGGGTTCAAATCCCCGGACTCCGTCGTTAC
>JABMCL010002590.1:257500-262500 GCA_018857735.1 Alviniconcha marisindica
GATTGGAGTTTGTAGTTCATTCTCTCCAACAACCGCAAGCTGTCAGATTTCTTCCACTTCATTGTTTATTCGCGTATTATCAGTTTGTTTTAGTTTTTTAGTTTTTTATTTGTTTTGTTTATTTGTTCGTTGTTGTTGGTAGTGGGTTTTGTGTGTGTGTGTGTGTGTGTGTGTGTGTGTGTGTGTGTGTGTGTGTGTGTGTGTGTGTGGTGGTGTCGTGCTGTGGTGTGTGTTTTTTTGTGGTGTGGTTTATGTGTGGGTGTCGCAAAAGAAAGGCACGATGGAACAGAGCTCAGGAGCTGTGTGAAAGTCGAGGTGGCCGTCCTGGTCTCCCGTCCCTAATAAGCCTACGGTTTCTGTGGACGTAAAGCAACGCTTCAACAACAAAGGTTCTTTGTGCACCTAAGTCATTGCTCGTCTCTTGTCTATTTCAACCATCACCGGTCATTTCCTTCACTAGGGGAAACAAACGTAAACGTGATCGTTCAGGTACAACTCTTACTCATCTGTCAGTGTCTGTTTCAACCATCAACGGTCATTTACTTCACTAGGGGAAACAAACGTAAACGTGATTGTTCAGGTACACCTCTTACTCATCTGTCAGTGTCTGTTTCAACCATCAACGGTCATTTTCTTCACTAGGGGAAACAAACGTAAACGTGATTGTTCAGGTACACCTCTTACTCATCTGTCAGTGTCTGTTTCAACCATCAACGGTCATTTTCTTCACTAGGGGAAACAAACGTAAACGTGATTGTTCAGGTACACCTCTTACTCATCTGTCAGTGTCTGTTTCAACCGTCAACGGTCATTTCCTTCATTAGGGGAAAAACACTTGAACGTTCAGATACAGCCACGCACCTGTGTCATTGCTCATCTCTTGTCTGTTTCAACCGTCAACGGTCACCTCTGGTGATTGTTCATCTACAGCCAGTTCCAAGCACCTCTTACTCATCTGTCAGTGTCTGTTTCAACCGTCAACGGTCATTCCTGTCATAGGGAGAAACAAACTTTAACGTGATTGTTCAGATAGTACAGCCACGCACCTGAGTCATTGCTCATCTCTTGTCTGTTTCAACCGTCAACGGTCATCTCTGTCACTAGAGAGGAAAAGGCATGAACGTGATTGTTCAGACCAGTACAGCCACGCTTAAACGCCCGTTCAGTCGCCACTTCTTCAAACTAGACCTAGATACTGCACGCTATACAATTGCCATGGAGATGGCGGATGTGCGTCAGCCAGAAAAAGTCTTGTGGGCTGCTGCTGCTGCTGCTGCTTCTCCATTGCTGCTGCAGTGTTTGAATTCAGTTGAATTCTACACGTTTGTGTTCAAGTCGTTGTCTCCAGCAGTTTCAGTATCGATATCCATTTTACACATAGTCCGTGGGTTTTCTTGGGCCGGCTCGCTTCGTTCGTATGTAAGGCTAATGTCTAACGGCAAGTTGTCTCCCAAGAGCCGGGCGCCGGCCAAGACCGAAATCCCAGGAGGCTGATGGGTATATGGCGATAGCGGCGTCTTGACCGTTTTGCCAAAGGTGCGTGGGTGGGCGGGTGGTGTGGGGAGAAGCATCACACTTACACAGGCCGGGTGTGTCCATGCAGGCTCTCTCGATTCACTTTGGCGCTTTGATAAGCTTGTGTGAACGTAATTACACGCTGACTGAGTAGACCGCGTGGCTGCATGCTTCTACAACTCGTATAGAGACATACAAGCTAAGCTGGCTTTAAAACCTTGCTTGCTTGCTTGCTTGCTTCCTTCCTTCTTTCATTCATTCACTCATTCATTCCGTCTTTCCTTCCTTCCTTCTTTCCTTCCTTCCTTCCTTCCTTCCCAAGTTTCTTCCTTCCTTCCTTGCTTCCTTCCTTACGTACTGCACTTGCTGTGTGGAACCATTTGTCGATGTGTGATGAATATTAACAATAATCCACAATATTATGGGCAACCTCCTCACTATCGCTCATCCCGAAACAGGCAGAATGCTTTTCGGTTTGTTTAACAAGTATGTTGCATTCTGTCTTCACTGTCCAGAATGGGTAATGTTCGTTCCCCTGGGAAATTTCCTGGAGGAAAGCCAGCCAAAACAGAGTGGCGTCACCGGGCAATGCAAAGAACAAATACAGAGAAAGAGAGAAGAAAAAAGAAACAAAGAGTTTACAAACGTGTTACGAGGAAGCTCTGTTACAATTAGTTATTTGTATAATTGCACATCGAATACTTTTACAAAACTTTGATTGACTGACGATTGTTTCTAAACACCCAGTCAACTACGCTGGTTATGATTAATTAAGAGAGCAATTTCCCAAAGACAGACTGAATTGTTCATGATCGCTGTATTTTGTAACTACTTTGCGTTTTATCAGTTGCTTGATATATACCATGAATATTTTTTTTGCAATAAAGACTGAATCGCAATATTCATGTTGCTATGCTTCCAGATTTTGATATGTTTTGCGTGTGTTAGCTGTTTGTTGATTGTACTGCAAATACCTTTACTAAATAAAGACTATATACAGTTCTTGATCGCTTCTTTCTCTCTTTTCTTAAGTGAACAAATAAAGCATCGCTGTTATACAGTCAGGCGCATTATGTTACGTTTGGTCTATTCTAAAGATGCGGTTACCTGTGGTTTAAATACGTCTGCACTGCAAATGCCAATGCTCTTCCTAAACTTGGTTAATTGTCTTCTCTCCTGTAGAGTCACTGATATGTTCTTCGATCGATACTTAACTTGTATTTTCTGTGCTAAGACTACTTCGCCTTCTTTGACTCTCTGTTTTATAGGTGCCATTCCTGTATCACTCATGTAATTACGAACATCCTTTTGTGGCGATGTTTCTAACCAGCAACATCTTTAAAAAAAATAATTAAAACTATGTTAAAAAAAAGTACTGGAACATATTATTCATTAACGAGCGTTGTATCTTCGGCTGATGAATGCAGATGCTGAATGAAGTGACACACCCATCTGCAAATTAAAAAAAGGTATATATAGATACAAATTTGTTTTCTGAATCGTACAAAGGGCACAAGTGAAAGGACCCATGATGTTTGAGTTTAATTTGTTCGTCATTCATTCAGAAAACTTCAGTAATCAATGGAAGCTACAGCATTGCTTGTTTACTGTATACTTATTTCATTGCTTTGGATTGATGTTGTTGTTGTTATTTTCGTTTGTTTGTTTGTTGTGGCTGGTTTTTGTTGTTGTTTGTTTGTTTGTCTGCTTTTGGTCGTTGTCTGTTTTTCACCATCAGCCCTTTGCTATAGGAAGTGGTTAACCTTTACGAAGTTCACACATCAGCGTAGACTGTACAGTACAGCTAACACTTCTGATACTCAGACAGTAAACACGCCTGCGTACGACTGTATGCAGAACATAAACAGCTATACCAGCGTCGTCGCTCTTTAAAGTCGCCCTCTCGCTCCTGACTTATCTCCCTCCCATCTCTCTCTAATCATGCATCCTACTTGTAATAGTCATGAAAACTACCACAGAGAGGGAGAGAGAGGGGGGGGGGGGGGAGGGGGGGGGGGGGGGGGGGGGGGAGGGGGGGGAGAGGGGGGGAGGGGGGGGGGGGGAGGAGAGAGGGGTTGGGGGGGAGAGAGAGGAGAGGGAGGTATGGGGGGAGGGGGTGGGGGGGGGGGGGGGGTGGTTGGGGGAGGACGCACAGTTGTTGTGTTTGCTGTCGTTTTCTAATCAGATACATTGTGCAGTTATAGTCACTGGAAATCAAACCGTCAGTGAACTGGCAGCATGCAGTGAGAGCTGCGTCTGCAGTTCCTCGGACTGTAGTGAGTACTCGTAGCTGGAAAATAACGAGTGCAGCGAATAGATTGATTTCCATCAATGTTTATATTCATTCGATGTGCCGTGCTGCTGCTGCTACTACTACTACTTCTACTACTACTACTACTACTGCTGCTGCTGCTTCTGCTACTAGTACTACTACTACCACTACTGCTGCTGCTGCTGCTGCTGCTGCTGCTGCTGTTGCTGCTACTACTACTGCTGCTGCTACTACTACTACTACAACATACATCTGCTGCTGGTGGCGGTGCTGCTACTACTACTACTGCTACTACTACTACTACTACATACATCTGCTGCTGGTGGCGGTGCTACTACTACTACTGCTGCTACTACTACTACTACTGCATACATCTGCTGCTGGTGGCGGTGCTACTACTACTACTACTACTACTACTACTACTACTACTGCTACTACTACTACTACTGCATACATCTGCTGCTGGTGGCGGTGCTACTACACAACTACGACTAGGACTAAGACGACTCTCATGACGACGACGATGAGACTACAACGACTACGATTACGGCGACGAGACTGCTACTACTATTATTACTACCATATCTCACGTTGCTGTTTTTCATATTCTTGTCGTCTGTTGGGGAAATTGTTCGCTAAGTTCCATTCAGTTTATAACCGTCAGTGATTTTGAATTAATTCAGCGGCATTGACAACAATTACAGCGACCATCAGTCCAACAAGCCCAAACAACAACGGACAACATCCCTGACTCATGGACAACAACGGACAACATCCCTGTCTCATGGACAATAGCGGACAACATCCCTGACTCATAGACAACAACGGACAACATCCCTAGCTCATGGACAACAACGGACAACATAAATGTCTCATGGACAATAGCGGACAACACCCCTGACTCATGGGCAACAGCGGACAACATCACTGACTCATGGACAACAAAGGACAGCATCCTGAATCATCGACAACAACGGACAACATCCCTGACTCATGGACAACAGCGGACAAGATCCCTGACTCATGGACATCAAGGGACAATATCCAGATTCGTGAACAACTACCTGCGTCAGGGACAACCATAGACAACATCCTGAGTCACGGAGAACAACCCGCGTCACGGACAACAACGGGCAACATCCCGAGTCTTGAACAACAACGGACAATATATCGAGTCACGGACAACAACCCGATTCACGGACAACAGCGGATC
>JABMCL010002590.1:265000-277500 GCA_018857735.1 Alviniconcha marisindica
TATACAGGCGTAAACTTTTATTTCCTCCATTCATTTGTTATCGGATTTGTAAATGACCAATATAAATGTAGATGTCAGTGCATGAGTGTATGTGGGTGGGTGTATTTCCTCACGTGCTCTGATTTACGATCTTTTAATAATCTACCGTACGCGATATTCTCTGTTCTGCTGTTCTCATTGCTGTAAAATAAAAATAAAAATCCCACGTGGACGGTAAAGCGATATTTTGTTCTTGGTTCGTATTGTACTGTATTGTATTGCATTGCATTTTATCATTAGCCACGACAGCGCCGTGATGAATACAACGCCAATGTGACGCGGCCGATGTATATATAGTAATGACGTTTTATGATGTTTCACTACGTTTAACTCCATTTCATCTGTATACTCTTACCTTTGTTGTATTCAGCTGTCTGCTTTGTCCCTTTATAGTGTAGAATTCGAGTGACCCAAAAGACAAGTGTTCATTTTATGCATTTATTATGAATACTAAAGTTCTTTTGTATTGTACTGTATAATGGTCAGGTCCGGAGACCGTCCACAGAAGAAGACAATCTATCTATATATATATATATATATATATATGTATATATCCTATTAACCCTTTGTCATAGTTCAGGAGCTGTGTGACAGACGAGGTGGCCGTCCTGGGCTGTCCGTCCTAACGAGCCTTCTGGTTTCCGTGGACGTAAAGCTATATTGAACCATGCTTCGGCACTGGTCTCAGTTTGTCCCTAATATGTCAACTGACAATCTGAGGACATTAAGCAACACTACCTACCTACCTACCAACCCTTTGTCCAGTCTGCTGCCAAAGATATCATCTTTCTACTTACTCGACCTCACTCAACCCCTTCCCCCCTCCCTCGTCCTCCTCCCACTATTCTCTCCCCTCCCCCCCCCCCCCCCCACCCCCTACCCCATCCCTCCTAACCCCCCACACACCGACCCTTTACTTCGCGAACCGTCTTCTCAAGAGGGTGCATTCCCCTAGCCTCCTAGCAATCATAATATAGGTGGGTCAGGTGGGCCTGAGGCCCAGTCTGTTATTGTGGGATCAGACGGGGCCAGCGAAGCGGGTGGGTATAATGGAGGTGGCCGTCAGCGACTCCAGTTACCTAGATGTTGTCACCCGGACCGCTACATGGGCGCAGGCTACTTACCCTGCAGGCTTTGAGGAATGCACGGTGTTATTCACCGGTCGGTATGACCACTCATGTGTGATGAAGTCAACAGTTTTGTCCGAGTTTGTGGGTGGGGGTGGGGGTGGGGGGTCTGTGTGTGTGTGTGTGGGGTGTGTGTGTGTGTGTGTGTGTGTGTGTGTGTGTGTTGTGTGTGTGTGTGTGTGTGTGTGTGTTTTGTGTGTGTGTTTGTTTGTGTGTGTGTGTGTGTGTGTGTGTGTGTGTGTGTGTGTGTGTGTGTGTGTTGTGTGTGTGTGTGTGTGTGTGTGTGTGTGTGTGTGTTGTGTGTGTGTGTGTTTGTGCGTGCGTTGTGTGTTTCTGTGTGTGTGTGTGTGTGTGTGTGTGTGTGTGTGTGTGTGTGTGTGTGTGTGTGTGTGTGTGTGTGTGTGTGTGTGTGTGTGTGTGTGTGTGTGTGTGTGTGTGTGTGTGTGTGTGTGTTGTGTGTGTGTGTGTGTGTGTGTGTGTGTGTGTGTGTGTGTGTGTGTGTGTGTTTGTGTGTGTTGTTGTGTGTGTGTGTGTGTGTGTGTGTGTGTGTGTGTGTGTGTGTGTGTGTGTGTGTGTGCTTGTGTGTGTGTGTGTGTGTGTTTGGTGTGTGTGTGTGTGTGTGTGTGTGTGTGTGTGTGTGTGGTGTGGTGTGTGTGTGTGTGTGTGTGTTGTGTGTGTGTGTGTGTGTGTGGGGGGTGTGGTAGTGTGTGTGTGTGTGTGTGTGGGGGGTGTGTATGTGTGTGTGTGTGTGTGTGTGTGTGTGTGTGTGTGTGTGTGTGTGTGTGTGTGTGTGTGTGTGTGTGTGTGTGTGTGTGTGTGTGTGTGTTTGAAGTTCACCTCAAGCTAAGTATTGTAATTTAATATTGTCTGTGTCTTGCTGTTTTCTTCTCCTTGCTCGGACCCGTGTGCTTTATTTGCCTAGCCAGCACTCTTTCTGTTGTGATCGTTGTTTTTAATGTTGATGTTGTCGTTGCTGCTGTGTTTCTAGTGATGCCTGTTGTTGATTCCTCTTCAGATTTCGATTTTTATTCTTCTTTTCCGTCTTCATCTCCCCCTCCCCCACCCCTCCCCCCGCTCCCTCCATTGTGTGTGTGTGTGTGTGTGTGTGTGTGTGTGTGTGTGTGTGTGTGTGTGTGTGTGTGTGTGTGTGTGTGTGGTTGTGTGTGTGTGTGTGTGTGTGTGTGTGTGTGTGTGTGTGTGTGTGTGTGTGTGTGTGTGTGTGGTGTGTGTGTGTGTGTGTGTGTGTGTGTGTGTGTGTGTGTGTGTGTGTGTGTGTGTGTGTGTGTGTGTGTGTGTGTGTGTTTCCTCCAGCACCTCCTCCTCCTCCTTCTTTCTCCTCCTCCTTCTTCTCCTCCTCCTCCTCCTCCTTCTCGAGTGTCATCGCAGCTAGCATATCTTAAAAGGCCCGGCAGTTCCTACGTTCTGACCACTCGAGTCAATAAGCTCGTGACGACAACGACAGCATACCCGGCGTCGGATCGCGGCATGAAGTACATAGAAGTGAATCCACAAAGGAAGCCAGTGATCTGATCAATGTTTTGCTCTAGCTGTAGTTGCTACGTATTGTTTCGCTACCCCTGAAAAAAAAATCAAATCCGTAGATAGGTAGGTAGTGCTGCTTAATGTCCTCAGATGTCAGTTGACATATCAGGGACAAGCTGAGACCAATGCCGAAGCATGGTTCAATATAGCTTTACGTCCACGGAAACCAGAATTGCTCGTTAGGACGGACAGCCCAGGACGGCCACCTCGACTCTCACACAGGTCCTGAACTATGAATCAAATCCGCCAACTAACGTTGCTTTTATAACCAGAAACTGAGGAGGAAATGGGCAGGTGATTGTGAATCCGCCGCCTAAAATGACATGCTAAAGTTACACAATACAGCCAGAGACGTCATGTTGCTCTCTTATGCCGGTTATGCAGCCGTTTAGTTTAGTAGTCTTATTCATTTGCAGCCTTACAGATATGCATCTATGCGGGTTGCTAGCCGTGCGTGTAATACTGTTATGCAGCCATACAGCTATGTATACAACCACATTTATATACTCCGTGCTATAGCTTTGAACTTATAGAGTTACGCAGTTATGCAACCATGCAGTCACGCGGTCAAACAGACTAGCAAATATGCAGGTTACTATTCGTGCAGATAATACAGTTGATCAGCCATACAACTATGTATACAACCATACAACTATATTCCGTCCTATAGTTATGCAGCCACACAGTGACGCAGTCATACAGTCATACAGCCATACAGTACTGTGCAGGTAAGTAACCAAATAGTTATGCAGATATATACAGTAATCCGTTCATACAGTCATGTCATCATAGTTATGTAGCCATACAGTTAAGTGACCGCACATATATGAAACCATATAGTTATGCAGGCGTATAGTTCAGCATACATACAGTTATACAGCCATACAGTCATGTAGCCATACAGATATGCAGCCATATAGTTATGCGACCACACAGTCATGTAGCCATACAGATATACAGCCATGTAGTTATGCGAATCATACAGTCATGTAGCCATACAGATATACAGCCATGTAGTTCTGCCACTATACAGTCATGAAGCTATACAGATATACAGCCGCGTAGTTCTGCCACCATACAGTCATGTAGCCATACAGATATGGGGCCATATATTTATGCAGCCATACAGTCATGTATGCATAGCCATACATATAGTATGTATATATAATATTAAGCCATATATATATATATATATATATATATATATATATATATATATATATATATGTCATATATATATATGGCTACATGACTGTATGGCTGCATACGGAGCCATACAGATATGCAGCCACACATCCGGTTCACCGTCGGTTCGATTCCCCATTTCAGCATTCCTTTCTCTTGCAAAACAAACTGTGATCTGTGGACACCACCGTCTTGTGACATTGCTTCTCATCACTGATAAAACATTAAAATGGCTCTTATGACTGTCTTTTGTCCCTAATATGTCAGCCCCACATCCGTGGACATTAAGGCCCACAACATCTTATCGCTGTCCATCCTAATGCAGAAATAATTCTGGTGGTACCAGTACAGCGTTAGGTATAGTTCCTTGTCCTCCTTCCACCCCTTATTGTGTAATGACAAGATGTGTATCGCCATGATGTAACCGTAATGGCTGACTGGGCGTAAAACACTACGTTATTTACTCACTTACCTTCCACCCCTCGATCTGATATTACAGTCCTGGTTGACTGGGCGTAAAACAGACACACACACACACACACACACACACACACACACACACAACACACACACACACACACACACACACACACACACACACACACACACACACACACACACACACACACACACACACACACACACACATACAACACACAAAAACAAGTTAATTACCTACCACCACCACCCTGCCCTACCTCCTTCCCCCCCCCCCCCCCCCCCATTTCTCCCCAAATTACTTACTTACCCCCCGCCCCTCAACCCCCACCCCCTCCCCTCACCTCAACCCGACAGCTCCAGGGATCTCAGTCCCCGCCAGTACCTCTCCGGAAGCAACTCGGCGTTAAACAAGTCTAAAGAACGAACGTGGTCGTCAAGAGTCTTTTTCCCTCGAACGTCATCCCGACCAGACAGTCCAACAGGTCGCGTCGGTCATCATGAAGTCATCGATCTCCTGTGCCCAGACCTATAGCTGGACGATAGGTCATCAGCGCCAGTCGCCAGTGGTAACAGTCGCAGACCCTTCGCCGCTGCGGGGTGCTTTTCACTTCTCTGTTGACCTGTCTGGCTCTGCACAGAGCCTCTGTCTGCTGCCGTTCTGTAACTGCTTTCTTTTCCAAATATCTCTGCTGTCGGACTCTGGTATTGCACGGTTTTAACAAAGTCGGTGGGGGGAAAGGTTGAAGGAATCACACAAACAAACAGAAGCAAGCAAGCAAGCGCACATAAACACACAGGAGCACGCACGCACGCAAGCGCGTACACGCGCGCGCGCGCACATATACACACACACATATAACCACACACACACACACACACACACACACACACACACACACACACACACACACACACACACACACACCACACACTTAGCACACGCACGCACGCACACACACACACACTGTACGCACGCACGCACCACGACACCACACACACACACACACGCACACACACACACACACACACGCACGCACGCACGCACGCACGCACGCACACACACACGACTTACTGCCAAAGCTAAATTTTGTTTCATTTGAATGTGCGAACAGCGTTTAAAAGGTATCGTTGATCCACTAGCTGTGAAATGCATACAACGTACTGGATCTAGTTCATCAAAAAGAATGCGTTACTTACGCTGGTGCACTTAGATCGAGTTCTCTCCCTTTTGTAGGAGTAAGTAAGTTGATGTTTTATGCCCAGTCAATCAGTGCGGTTCTATCAAGGCGATTTTTGTAGGCGCTCTTTCTTTATCTCTCTTCTTATAAATAATCTCAAAATTCAGCTTAAGTGCTTTGGCAAAAAGTCTCTATTGTTATTTACAAAATGTAATTTCATTACAGATCTAGGCCGCTGTTAATCAGCCTTGTTTTTCTTCTTTTCTTTTCTTCATTATTCCTTTTACTGAGAGCCTCTAGGTATCCCAATACGGTGTCTTGATACGGTGTCCCATTACGGTGTCCTAGTACGGTGTCACAGTGCTGTATCCAAACGGTCCGGTGTTCCAGTACGGAGCCCTAATACGGCGTCCCAGTACGGTGTCCAGCTACGGTTTCAAAGTAGGCGTGTCCCAGTACGGCGTCCCAGTACGTTGTCCTAATACGGCGTCCCAGAACGGTGTACTAATACGGTTTCACAGTACGGTGTCCCAGTACAGTCCTAGTACGGTGACCTAATACGGCGTCCCAGTATTGTGTCCCAGTACGGTTTCACTACGGCGTCCCAATACGGTGTCCCGGTACGGCGTCCCAATACGGTGTCCCGGTACGGCGTCCCAATACGGTGTCCCAGTATGTTGTCTCAATACGGTTTCACAGTACGGTGTCCCAGTACGGCGTCCCAGTACGATGTCCCAGTGCGTTGTCCTAATACGGCGTCCCAGCACGTTGTACTAATACGGTTTCACAGTACGGTGTACCAGTACAGTCCTAGTACGGTGACCTAATACGGGCGTCCCAGTCCGGTGTCCCAGTACGGTTTCACAGTACGGTGTCCCAATACGGCGTCCCAATACGGTGTCCCGGTACGGCGTCCTAATACGGTGTCCCAGTATGGTGTCTCAATACGGTTTCACAGTACGGTGTCCCAGTACGGCGTCCCAGTACGGTGTCTTAATACGGAATCCCAGTACTGTGTCCAAGTACGGTTTCACAGTACGGTGTCCCATTACAGTCCTAGTACGGTGTCTTAATACGGAGTCCCAGTACTGTGTCCAAGTACGGTTTCACAGTACGGTGTCCCAGTACGACGTCCCAAAACGGTGTCCCGGTACGGTGAGCTAATACGGCGTCCCAGAACGGTGTACCAGTACGGTTTCACAGTACGGCGTCCCATTACGACGTCTTAGTACGTTGTCCCGGTGCGGTGTTTCAATACGGTATTCAAATACGGTGCCCCGGTACGGTGTCCCAGTGTGGTGTCCCAGTACAGCGTGTAAGTACGGAATCCCAGTACGCACAAGGTGTTACAAGCCCACGAGCGGTGTAGACTAAGGAGGAGAGCAAAGGGAGTAGGGGCGGCGGGGTAGCGGCGAAACATTCATTCACAAAAAGCAGTGGAGCATTCGATCGCTCCCATATCAACTATTCAACAGTTTCATGAACCCCGGACACATTAATAGAATGCCGTCTAGACAGTATTAACTGTTTCCCCTCCTATCACGTTTGTGTACAGTTCGGTTTGTGGGCGTCTTGCGACTGGGAATGGACTGGAATAATCTCGAAATGGACGCAATCACATTGAAACGTGTTCAATTTTCTCTTGTGTGCATAACCCTTTTTCCGCCCTGTATTTGCCACGGAAGTGACTTTTACTTTTGTTTAAAAAGCGTAGTAATGTAATACCGCTGGCTGCGGTGCGGTGGTGTTTCAGACTGATCTGGGATCCTGTGTCAATGACTGAACAGAGGGGGAAAGCAGTAGGGAGAAAAAAAGGAAGAAGGAAGAACTGAACGAAGAAAAGCATGCCCGAATGAGTGAATGAATCGAAAAACGTGAAATGATCATTGCGCTAAAAGCAAAACACAACAACAAAACAACAAAACGGTCGAAGGAATCAAACAAACAGAAGCACGGGAAGCGCGGGCACACACACACACACACACACACACACACACACACACACACACACACACACACACACACACACACACACACACACACACACACACACACACACACACAACACACACACACACACACACACCACGCACGCACGCACGACACACACACACACACACCACGCACACACGACACACACACAACGCACGCACGCACGCACGCACGCACGCACACACGCACGCACACACGCACGCACGCACGCACGCACGCACACACACACACGCACGCACGCACGCACGCACGCACGCACGCACGCAAACACACAATCAATCAATCAATCAGTCGATCAATTAACAAAACAGTACAACAAAATCTCAAATAACAGATACGTTAAAACAAGAAAATACGGTCAATAACGCACGTGTGTTCAGCGAGAGTTTAAACATCAAACGTTGTTCGAGTTTAATGTTGCTTTACGTCCTTTGAGACCGTACGGACTTTTAGGGACACCGGAGCCCAGGACGTCCACCTCAGCTGTCACACAGCTCCCGAGCTCTACCAAATAATGTATGTCATAAATTCAAGAACTTTGTCAGATACCGCATCACGTTTACCTTACCAAATGCGTTCAAAACAAAGATGAATACATGGGATACTCCAGAAGTAACTGAATAAGGGAAACCTTCTGATATTCACCGTCGAAAATGACAGTGAA
The DNA here is from genome assembly GCA_018857735.1 of Alviniconcha marisindica. Classification (NCBI taxonomy): domain Eukaryota; kingdom Metazoa; phylum Mollusca; class Gastropoda; family Provannidae; genus Alviniconcha; species Alviniconcha marisindica. The sequence goes on from JABMCL010002590.1 coordinate 273,169, forward strand.
TATACTACAAGATAACATCATCATAAATTAATGCGCAAACTTTAACCTTTGTATTACACTTTGTTCTGAAATAAACAACTTTCAACGACCACTTTTTTCAGTCTAGTCCCCATCCCAAAAACTCAAACATCACGATGGCAGTCAGCGGTCTGACTGTTTTCAGTCTAGTCCCCATCCCAAAAACATAATTATAGCAGTCAGCGGCCTGACTTTTTCAGTCTAGTCCCCATCCCCAAAACTCAAACTTCACGATGGCAGTCAGCGGTCTGGCTGTTTTCAGTCCAGTCCACATCCCCAAAACTCAAACTTCACGATGGCAGTCAGCGGTCTGACTGTTTTCAGTCTAGTCCCCATCCCAAAAACTCAAACATCACGATGGCAGTCAGCGGTCTAGCTGTTTCCAGACTGGTCCCTATCCCAAAAACTCAAACTGATCAGGCAGCGCACAGACGAAAATGGTTGCCTGTTTCTTCTGAAAATTTGGCGATGTCGCCACCATTCCTCTTGAGAACAGGTGGACAATCACTTCAGACTGCCACGTGCGCCACAAACTCCAAGCCTGGTTTACGACATCCTTCCTTAACCACTGCCGTATTTAGTTACGCCATAGGGTCCAGAAAACTGTCAGCTAACGAGCAGTTTTTTGTTGGTGCTCAAACAGTAGTAGGTTTGTTACAAGGTTCATGGTTTTATTGAGCTTTTTTCCACTGGGGGCTAGAAAGCGAAGTTACATTCGCACACGACATTCCTTATGAACAAGTACATGAGTTCTACTAATAAATAACTACCACACTTTATATATAAATATGTAAAAATTAAATATATCTTTTTTCGTTGTGTTTCGCTATTGGCTTAATCAAAATAACTCAAAGATACAACTAATAAATTGAGCAAGCTTAACATTCTTCGATTTTGACGTCATATTCATGAGGCTACAAAATTTGGGCACGTTGGGATGATGTGTATAATATTTATCAACATACTTAGTATGGTTTCTCTTGACATTTTCACTGGAACAGTTAAGCAAATAGTGAAATTCATCTCCTACCTCACCACTGTCACAAACAGTACATATTCTTTCATCCCTTGGAATACCTAACGATCGTCTTTGCTGGATTGGCAGTCTGTGGTTACTAAGTCTAAATTTCAATACTCGTTGTCGTAGGATAGATGGGAGACAGGTTAGATATTCCTCAAAGCAAAATTTCTTTTTAAATAAACGATAATTACTACAAACACTATTTTCTGCTACTCTGCTTTGCCATTCTTGTATAAATTGATCCATTAGTCTTTGTTTCACTATACGCTTAGAACGTTCGATAGTATGGATTTGGTTAGACCAAATATAAGGTAGGTAGGTAGTGTTGCTTAATGTCCTCAGATGTCAGTTGACATATTAGGGACAAGCTGAGACCAATGCCGAAGCATGGTTCAATATAGCTTTACGTCCACAGAAACCAGAAGGCTCGTTAGGACGGACAGCCCAGGACGGCCACCTCGACTCTCACACAGCTCCTGAACTATGCCAAATATAAGATAATCCTAAACTATCTAATAACGAATGCACTTTCATAAGCCACGGGAGTTTATAATCGCATACATAATACAACTTTGAACATAGCTGAAACATTAGGTTAGAAATCTTAGGCGATTCAGAGTGAGAGGTACTGCACAAACCATACCCAAATCCTAACATCCTGCATTTTGCTTCAATTTCTATCGGATATCTTCCCACTTCCAAACAACTCAACTAAAACAAGGCGTGTCATTTATAGCCGCCAACAAAGTTTACACCAGCACAAATAAAACCACAATCGTTTGAATCGAGACGTACCTTTTTCTTTTTTTTACACGGGGTGGCTGCGTCTCATGTTTACGTGCGTGCTTTGGCGCTAGGTTGCTTCTACAGTCATAATTATTAGCACCCAAACCTTTCGGAGGGCGCTGACCGCGTCGCTGGACAGCTGCTGCGCGGAGATAACGAGTGCCCCTCAGTGGCGTAACTAAGTCTGGCAGAGTTTGGAGGAAGGTGCCGGAAAGCGATGCTCGGAGTGTGCGTGCACCACTGTCTCCCGACGGTTTTCGGAATTTCGTGCCAGCGCCACCCAAAGACAGGAGTCCGTGGCCTTTTTCTCTAGCATGAAGATGACGTCGTTCAAGATTCAAGATTAACTTTATTATCTCCTCAGAGAATTAAATACTTAGCCGCTAAACATATCTTCAATCAGACGAACATTGGAACCATTTCAAAGGCAACGTTGGGGAAACTTCTGACAGACGGAGTGGAGCGCATATGGGCTTTTCCGAGCGCATAGATACCATCTTGAACTGAACTAAACATATACCACATCACAGCAGACAAAAACATATATTGTATATTTAAAACTCAAAGAACAATTTGTTGAAAATACACGTAATATAAACAGGTACATATCAAACAAACCAGTAATTTGCGTAATTTACGCGATGCTGTAATACGTTGACACGCAGCAGCAACAACGGCTGATTTTCTCAATGAGTGCACGTCGCACCCGCCGTCGTACCCACCGTATCTGCCAGACCTCTCTGTTTATGTTCCCAGAAGTGAAGAAACAAGTGAAGGGTACCCTGTTTGAGAGCGCCGAAGATGCATGTGGAGCGTTCACGAGGGCTGTTTAAGACGTGTGTGTGTGTGTGTGTGTGTGTGTGTGTGTGTGTGTGTGTGTGTGTGTGTGTGTGTGTGTGTGTGTGTGTGTGTGTGTGTGTGTGTGTGTGTGTGTGTGTGTGTGTGTGTGTGTGTGTGTGTGTGTGTGTGTGTGTGTGTGTGTGTGTGTGTGTGTGTGTGTGTGCGCGCGCGTGCATGCGTGTGTATGCGCTTAGAATAGTCTCTATGCACTAGATTTTGCGTTTTACAATTACTTTAATTATTAATTATTATTATGTCCAACTCAGCCTGGGCTGAGGAGTGGAACAAGGGGTTTCACTGCAAGGCATTGTGCATAGCTGCTGAAGGAACGTTCTTTGAAAAATTGGAGTAATAATAATAATGGATATTTCTATGGCGCATGATCCCTAGCCAAATCTAGGGCACAATGCGCCGTACAAAGTAAGTAAGTAAACATGGTGCTTAACGTCCACAGAAACCGTACGGCTTATTAGGGACGGGGCGCCGTACAAAAAGATGTTTAAAATGTATAAACACATGCAATGGACAAAATTAAAAGGTTTCGGGCCATGCGACCACCAAACCACGCAAGAGTTTACATACAGCACTTTCAGTAATTTCAGTAAGTGAAATTTCAGTGAGTGAGTCTATTCAATAACCAGTATACGGAAACCTTTGGATACTTGGTACCTTTGTATTTCAAGTTAACGTCTAAAACAGAAGATAATAGCAACAATCTGAAAAAGAAAGAGGTCCAGAGCGCCTGTGCAGAATCAAGAAACAAGGGAGTTAATTAGCGCTCGAATGACGTCACACAAACACAACAACAAAAACCTGAGTCGTCTACGATAACTCTCACCTGGAATGCGAGTAAATACATGGTACACAAACGGCACCATAGGTACAAACTCAATTTTTTTTTTTTTTAAATAATAGCACCAAATAATACATGCCGGAGTTCAAAACAAGAATGAAACTTAAGTGCGTAGCCTACGTACAAAACAAGCTTCAACCATTGGTCAGCTCTTGATCGTGGATCAATCAATACAAACAAACGGACAAATTAACCATGAACGTGTATAATGTTACACTGCAGTGTTCGCGGCTTTATAAAACTGTATAACACTGAACACAAATTGATGCCAGGAAATGAATTAATGCAAACACAAAGTCAGAGGCACACGCCTTTTCAGAGGTGATTCATAATAATAATAAATGCATTTCGAATGCGCCGAATACCTCAATGACATTATGTGTGAGGCTCAAAGCGCTATACATGAAACATTCAGTAACACAACAACACACAATCATATTTAATAATGCAATGCATATCTCACTCTACACCTGCATGACAAAGTTTCGATGATAACAACAACGCCAACGCCGACGGAGAGGATGAGGATGATAGTACTCATGACGATAATGATGACGTCTTCACGACCTTTCATCCTGATTCTTCTTCTTCGATGTTCTTCTTCAGAAAACTTCTTTCACAAAATCTTCACGCAGTGGAGTTAACTAGCGCTGGAAAGACGTAACACAAGTTATACATGTAATACGGGCGCTCTGGGCATCGTTCTGTTTCAGATTTTAACTTCTTTGACAACATTGTTTCAAAATACCTGCTTAGAAGATATTTTTGCCTGAAGGAGAGGCATTGTATCTCTCATAGCTGTAAATAGATAGCA
>JABMCL010002590.1:285000-297500 GCA_018857735.1 Alviniconcha marisindica
GAGAGGAGAAGGATGCAGGAGTGACTATGGGGAAAAAGATCCTATGATGGGGATGACGAAGGAGCTGAAAACAAATAGATTTTCAACAGCACCAAAAAGACGCAGTCTTCTGTTTAGGAGTGTGCCTGGCAATGAATTGTAACTGCTGATGTTGTGCCTTTTGCGCGCACACAACATTGATGTGCGGTTTAAATGTCCATTCACACTATTAGACAAACACACACACACACACACACAACCACAACACACACACACACACACAACACACACACACACACACACACACACACACACACACACACACACACACACACACAAAACACACACACACACACACACACACACACACAACACATCACACACACACACACACACACACACACACACACACACACACACAACACACACACACACACACACACACACACACACACACACACACACACACACACACACACACACACACACACACACACACACACACACACACACACACACACACACACACACACACACACACACACACACACACACACACACACACACACACACACACACACACACACACACACACACACACACACACACACACACACACACACACACACACACACACACACACACACACACACACACACACACACACACACACACACACACACACACACACACACACACACACAACACACACACACACACACACACACACATACACATCACACCACACACACACACACATACACACACACACACACACACACACACACACACACACACACACACACACACACACACACACACACACACACACAACACACACACACACACACACACACACACACACACACACACACACACACACACACACACACACACACACACACACACACACACACACACACAACACACACACACACACACACACACACACACACACACACACACACACACACACACACACACACACACACACACACACACACGAATCTGCTAAGAATAGATATTGCATAGTATTACATGATGTAGAGTGAACCATATTATGTTGTGTCCTGTGTGTATGCTGTTTCAGTATGGACAGATAAAAGCTAATAGTTCGTCAGCTTGACATGGTGAAGGCGCTGTTCGTGAAAGGCGAACTGCATGCAGCGTTTGACGTAACTCGGTTTTATTCACGAGGAGACAAACCGCGACAGCCGAAGCTACGTGGGTGAGTTTGACCAACCGTGTCAAACTGCCTCAGCCGCCTTTGTCAACACGCCTTTTAACTGAACGAGCGGTTAGGGTTATGTTTCAGTGGGATGTTCAGGCAGCTGCGCACAGCAAACAACAGTGAACAGCAAAACGTGCAACAGCCCACACAGCCTAACGTTTACAGGCGGGTGCAAACCCTGAAACTGGAGCCGGAAAATACAGGAGGGAGGGGGGAGGGGGGTATGGGGGGATGGGGGAGCGGAGGGGGGGGGGAGGGTCTTCTGCTGCGCTTCCAAATCAGCCCAGGACGGCCATCTCGACTGTCACACAGCTCCAAAGCAGAGCAAGTAAGTAAACATGGTGCTGAACGTCCACAGAAACCGTAAGGCTTATTAGGGACGGGGAGAAGGGGGGGGGGGAGGGGGTATGGAGGTGGGGGGAAGAGGGAGATTATGTGCCTATCGCTACACTGTCACCACCGGAATGACTTCAGCCTGAAGGTGGGCAGCGATGAGAGCCGTTTTAATGTTTCATTAATTGTGAGGGACGAAGTCACAAGACAAGTGTCCACAAACCACAACCTTTTTTGAAGAGAAAGGAGAGCCGAAGCGGAATCGAACCGAGGTCCTTCTGATTACCAGCCTAACGCCTTACCGCTAGGCCAAACCTAACGCCTTACCGCTAGGCCAAACCGGCTCGCAGCTCCTAAGCTCTGAAGAAGCTTCTGAAAACAGAGCTTCAAAACGACAAGCCACGACGCGGAATCAGTAGCTAACCTTACACCTGTGCTTGTTGGTCGGTCATCGTAAAGCCTTGCTAGCGACGCTCTCGTCGTCATGTAACAGTACTTCGACATTTTTAGTTGGGACTCCTTAGAGGACGTACCTTCGGTAGAGTGTTTGTAGGCTATCTTGTGTTTACTCGGATCCCAGGTGAGAGTTACCGTCGGCGATTCAGGTCAATGTTGTGTTAAATGATGTGATGCATTTGGAGTGCCTTTGTTTATATAACTCCCTTATATAATTGTATATAATTCCCTTCCTTTGTTGATTTTTTAGCGGAGCTTGTGAGAAAAAAACGATTAAAAAAAATCCCATTGGTGTGTGTGTGTGTGTGTGTGTGTGTGTGTGTGTGTGTGTGTGTGGAAAAGGTCCCTACTGCTGAGAGTCCAATGCTATCAAAGGTCCCCTCTGCTAAACTAGGAGCAGGTCAGAATACGGCTTTGCATGCTTTTTCTACTGCCAGGTTGTTGTTGTTTTTCTTTTTGTCTTTCTTCTAATTTCTGCCATCGCCGTTCATTCAACTTTATTTCCCCCCGATCCTCTTTCCAAAGTGAAGTCATGTGTGCCACGAACAGTGAACCGGACTTGCACCTACGATCTGATAGATAGTCTCTTGCCCAATGCAGAATACAAAATCATTTTTGTCTATGAATAACACACAAGTCTGCCCTTCCACCGCATACAAGATTACGAAACAATACATTAATATTCATACTTATAGTGAAAGACATGTTCGCCCTGATACGACAACGACGACCAGGGAACGATAGAGAAAGATTCGCTTGAATCGCATTTCCATGTCTCCGAAATGCTGGCAACGTGTCGGTCTGTGGTAACATATAGACTGAAAATATGCCAGGAAACTGGCAGGTAATTGCGACTGCTGCGACACTGATAGTAGTTCGTTGTCAAATCTTGTCCATTTTGGCTTTTAGGGCCAACTTCTACACAAGTTACACTGAGTGCGTTTAGTTATTTTCCGTATAATTTTTTACGCTCAGGGCAAGTCAGAAGGAGTAGCCAAAGAGTACGCAGGAAACGGGAAAGAGCGAACTGGCACAAAAAGGAGGAAAGAAAGAAAAGGATGAATGAATAAAGAGGAACGGAACGAGCGAAAAAATGAACAAACAAACAACAACCCAAAACGGAACTGAATAAAGATGGACTGGGGAGACATGGTAACTAACAAACTAACAAAACAAGACAAGACATAACTAAGAAGAAAGAAAAGAGGAGAGAGATGGGGGGACGGGAGGAGGGTGTGGGGGGGGGGGGCAGGCGGGGGGTTAGACAGACAGATAGACAGACAGACAGAGGCAGAGTGAGTTAGTTCTTGGGTTTCAACGTCCCGTCAACCGCATAGGGTTACCTCAGAAAGAGACAAAACAGACAGAACAGACAGACAGAACAGACAGACAGACAGACAGAAAAACAGACAGACAGACAGACAGACAGACAGACCAGAAAGAAAAAGAACAGTAAAAGGGGAAGCAGTTTTAAACAAAAGAACTGAAGCAAAGCGAAACATAACCCCGAACAAACAAATCAAAGAAAGAAAGAGTGAAGAGCATAAAAGCAGAAAAAGCAGATGAGGGGTGGTGGGGGGGGGGGCTGGGGGGGAGGGGGGAAGAAGGGGAAAGTATGGTTTCACACCTAATATTTAGACAAAGTGCTAAAAATAGAAAAAAAGACATAAACGGACAAACGGACAAACAACAACAACAAAAGATACAAATCGAAAAAACAATAACAAATACACAGAAGATCAAATCAATCAATATTTTATTTTATGTCTGTTCACATCGAGGTGATATTAGACACACACACTCACACAAAAACATCAACAAAAAACAACATATAATTATTATTTATACTAATTTTCCCACAGGACTATGAACAATCGATTTGACAATATTAGTGATAACATCAGTATTATACAAAATATCTCTACATTGTTGTAATCATTTAAGTCATATCCATTTTTTCTGAAATAACCCTGTGGTAATAGGACATTCAAGTAATATATGTTTAACAGATAAGATATTTTTTACAAACGCATGTCACATTCTGTGAATATTTAGTGTTCCATCAATTTAAACGTAACTTGTAAATTACTCTTGCTAAATATCTTGAACAAGAAGGTATCGCAGAATTACTTTTTTCGGTTTGTTTATATACAGCCTTCTTAAGTAGTGTATTAATCTCATGAGATGAGAGTAGTAGGTTACTGGATGATATCTCAGACATGTTTTCCATTGCACCTTGTTCAGCTAATTTATCTGATATTTCATTCCAAAGACCACAATCAGACGGTACCCAACAAAACTCAATCCCAATACGCTTGTGCATGATACAATGTATTAAATAAACACTTTACTTCATAAAATATATCCCCTCTCATTTGACAGTTCCAGCTTTTCAATGCACAGAGAACTGATTTTGAGTCAACACAGATCACAAAATTATATATTGCTAAGTGAATATTGCATATGTAGTTTAATGCCATTAATATTGCCTATAACTCAGATGTAAATATACACAGAAGAAGAAGAATAACAACAACAACAACAAAACAATGAGAAAAAACAACAACAACAACAACAACAACAACAAAGGCATAGGGAAATGAAGGAAGAGAAATTGAGCGGACGAGTTGGTTACAAGGAAGACAATCAACTCATTGTAATACTTATAACCTGTTAAGCGTGTTTCCAGTTGCATACTGCTCCTGATGGATGACCACATTTACAGTCAATCAACAGTGACTTTCGCCTTCATCTAACTATAGGAAGCAATCAGTCAAACGTACCTATACTAGCAGGTTACATCGACAGCGCTCAGTCAAAACACATGATCCAACCAAATTGTCAACAAACATTGACATTCACCTTCATCTAACTATAGCAAGCAGTCAATCAGATGTACCTATTCTTGCAAGTTTACATCGATAACGCTCATTGAAAACACACGATCAAACCAAATTGTCAGCAAACATTGACATTCACCTTCATCTAACTATAGCAAGCAGTCAATCAAACGTACCTGTTCTTGCAAGTTTACATCGACAACGCTCATTCAAAACACACGATCAAACCAGATTGTCAACAAATGGCTACAACTGTCTCACGTTTCTGGAGACAGCAACGCTTCCCGAGACTAAACGGCCAGTGCATACGGATTTCAGCTCACTGTCTAAAACATTTAGATGCGGTGGGAGACCAGGCGTGGAGGGAGAAAACCACACGAGATCTTTCATAAATGTCTCAGGGGTGGTTTGGGGATGTGTATTAATCATATTGCTTGGATCATGCTGAAAGAAATCCGTCGTTTGTCTCGGTTTTTAGTGAAGCGATTCTCAACGATCCGGTAACAGAACTGAACGAAGCTGGAGATAATAAAAAGCTGTAGTTATTCAACAGGTTGAACGGGCATTCCGGATTCATACCTGTCCCGTTGACAGCAGAGAAGCACACGGAAGAAAGTCTATTCTCTGAGTGATAGGGAGCCAGCGAAGTGGTTGAAAAAGAAGTAAAAACGTGGTCGTTCTTTGAAGGTTAAAAGTTGAGACAAGCATCATTGTACTGATTTTGTTGTTGTTGTTTTTGTTGTTTGTTTTTATTTTTGTGGGTCTTCTTCTTCTTCTTCTTCGCCTCCTCCTCCGTTGTTGTTGGAAATAAGAATAGTCGACTCTCGAGAGAAAAAACGTCTCAGACACAGAGAAGAGTTTTTGATGCAGAAAGCAATGGGTCGGCGAAGCTCCGGGTATGCCATTCTGCAAGTAAATAATTGGGGCATGCTGTTTGGAAGACAGAGTTTGGTTAAGAACAACACTAAGGGTGTCAAAAGAAAAGCGATAAAATAGATATCAATGTCATTAATATTCACAGAATGCTCGGGAATATGAAAAAGCGGTTATTATTTCTTTACCTTTTTCTTTTTTTTTCTTTCTTTTCTTTCCTTTGGGGTGGGGTGGTATTTGTTGTTGGTAGTGGTGGTGTTTGGTTGGTTGATTGGTTGGTTTTCGTTGTATTTTTATTTTTTTATTTTTTTACTTTTAACGGTTCAGTTTATGTATAGAGCATCGACATACATTTGCATATTCACACTATACAATTCAATAATGGGGGTGGGGGGTGGGGGGGTCGTGGAATGTAAGCAAAGCAGATGTAAAAGAAATAACAGAGGAAAAAAATGAAAACAAGAACAAAACAAAACACAACACACACACACACACACACACACACACACACACACACACACACACACACACACACACACACACACACACACACACACACACACAGATTTAAAATCTTTGACGCAGCTTTGTGCACTTAAGATCATTATTTTGGTCTGAGTGATATGGACTACTGGATGAAGCTGATTGCCATCTTTTCACGATTGACGAGAAAGAGAATTACTGGTTGGTTGACGCCACGCAAGCACGTGATACACAACAGTGGAAACGCTAAGAACGGCTGTGACAAGGAGATCAATGTCCAGCACAGAACCTTGCCGGACACCACACAATTATCACACTGGACACGAAAACAACATAGCTCAGTCAAAAACAGATAAGTGTCTTAGCTCTCCATCTCATTTTTTATCGTTTTTCACTGGCTGACTGGGCGTAAACCACCAAGTTACTTACTTACTTACTTACTACTTCATCGTTTAACTGTTGTTTAAGTGTCGTTTTGTAGCTTGATAAAGGAGATTACCCCGAAAATTCGCATGCTGTTTTTTGTCCTAATAAATAGCGTACTTATGAACCTTTTATGTGTTTGGATCTTAAGATAAAGGAGATTACCCCGAAAATTCGCATGCTGTGTTTTGTCCTAATAAATAGCGGTCTTTTGAACTTTTTATGTGTTTGGATCTTAAGATCATTATTTTGCTTTGAGTGATATGAACTGCCTGATGAAGCTGACTGCCATCAGAAAACTTTTTTACGATTGACGAGGTGAAAAAATGACCGTGCCTGACTCAACACACGCACGTACAGAACAGTGGAAACGCCAAGAACGGCGGTGACAAGCAGATCGATGTCCAGCACAGAACCTTGCCGGACACCACCACCGTTTAACTGTTGTTTCAGTGTCGTTTTGTAGCTTGATAAAAGGGATTACCCCGAAACTTCGCATGTTGTGTTTTATCCTAATAAACAGCGTTCTTTTGAACCTTTTACGGGTTTTTGGATCTTGCCGGACACCTGTTCATTAAGTCAGGGCGCTACCCAGGGATCAGGGTTGGCATCGTCGGCACAATATGGCCCAAGTGTGAACCCAACGTTCGATCTTCAACTCCATCAACCCTTTTACTGTCCCTTCATCAGTGCAGGTATATCGCCACGTCATGCATGATTTCACACCCAGCGACCCTGCACGGTGTCGGCGAGACATTTCCGTGTCCTCACACGACCTCACGCGCGCGCGAGTGCAGCTGACCAACGAACTGACCTCTGGTTGACCGCTACGACTTAATTATACAGATCCGCGTTACTAGAGGACACTGATAAATAAAAATCACAGGTCGAGAGCTGACAGCGTGTAAGTCACACTTACCTTTGGTGACGGGGTGATCTGAAAGGAATGCATCTCGTATCTATCAAAGACGCGACAGGTAAGAGCCGGGCAGGTGCGAGTGGCCGGAGGCGACAAGCTCTCGCCGTGTCCTCGCGCGACCCGGCTGGCTGACCACCTCTGAACCCGGAGTGACCGCCGTCTGGGCTGACTGAGATCGGGTCCGGGTTACCTGGGGACATGCTCGAGACTCGATGGCAGGTGTCATTAGGTTTGGTTCGCCAGTGCGATACGGCTATGTGTGTGTATGTGTTTTTTCCACCTTGTGCGTTTGATTGGTTTTGATGTTAGTTAGTTAGTTAGTTAGTTAGTTAGTTAGTTAGTTAGTTAGTTAGTTAGTTAGTTAGTTAGTTAGTTAGTTAGTTAGTTGACTGGCTGGCTAGTTAGTTAGTTAGTTAGTTAGTTAGTTAGCTTGTTTGTTTATTAGTTCTTTGATTTTAACGTCCCGTCAACTGCATGGGTCACCTCAGGACGAGTTGGCTCATTAGCTAAATGGTTGTTTGGGTGGTTGGTTGGTGTGTTGGTTGCTTGGTTGCTTCTTGGTTCGTCTGTGTCACGTGTCACAGCTTCAGACACAACTATGCCCGGTGGTGTTGATTTCACTTGCGTGGCCAGCGTTCTAAGGCCTTTCATATACTGGCTTTTAGGTGCCAGTTTGACTGTGTGTATGTTTGTCACTGCCGCTTTCGTTCTATCTTTCTGCCTTTCTGCCCTTCTTCCTGTCTTTTTGCCTTTCTTTCTTTCTTTCCTTTCTTTGTTTGCTTCTGTCTTTCTTTCTTTCTTTCTCAGTGTCTGCCTGTCTTGCTGTTTGCGTGTCATGTTACGTGACGAGAGCGCTCATGTCCTAGATATGTGTGCTTAGAACAATAATAATATTTGCTATTTTAAGCTCTGCGTCTCTAACTGGCCCTGCAGGAAGCTAACTGAGTGAAACCTCTTTCTAGTACAGTGGTTGATGATGGGGGAGGGGAGGGGGGTACCTGGGAACGTAGCAATATGTCTAGAAGATCTCAGCGTCTTGTGAATGGATGTAGATATCAGATAGACAGCATCATACGAATAGAAGCAGGTAACAGGCATGAAATATTTGGTATGAATGGATACAGGTAATATGTGACATCTAATGAACAGGTAATCTGTCTGTCTGTCTGTCTGTCTGTCTGTCTGTCTGTCTGTCTGTCTGTCTGTCTGTCTGTCTGTCTGTCTGTCTGTCTCTCTCTCTCTCTCTCTCTCTCTCTCTCTCTCTCTCTCTCTCTCTCTCTCTCTCTCTCTCTCTCTCTCTCTCTGTACACGCGCGCGCTCGTGCTCTTAAGTAGGTGTCTGTCTCTCTGTGTACATAATTATGTTTCATTTTGTCTTTACATTTGCTTATATGCTGCCTACACTGTAAAGTTTTAGCGTGATTGTAATAGTTGAATTTAGTCATCCTTGATTCAACCAAATTTGTCAGGTGCCTGCAGATACACTCGTACAAAAGTGATATTATTTCAAAGACATGCACTTAAAGACATCACGAGTCGACCCCAGACAATTTGACGATGATTATTTTTTTCACTTCACCCTGTCAATGGTCTCTCTTAAACAACCTCTAAACATAGAGACAAAGGACAGCGAGGGGAACACTTTTAGCTAGTTAGCCAGGATGACTAAAGACGAGGCCAGACGAATGTGACAAGCATGACAGCTTCGGCCGTTTTCGTATCTCGGAGGCTGTCTCGTCTGGCGGACGTCTTCCTGTCCGTCTGTCCTGTCACCTCACGTTGCCTGGTGATAGCATGCAGCGTCTGGTCACAAGGGACCCTTCTGGTCCCTCCCGCCCTACCGCCACCATCTTCCTCCTGCCTGACAACCCTCCTCCTCCATCCCTACCCCCCCCCCCACCCTCCCCACTCCATCCACTTCACTCTTCTTCTTCTTCTTTAACGGTATATAGTGGCAGCCCTTAACAGTACAATATGTTGTTTTTATGGCTGCAGATTTGCTGCTTTAACCCTGGTCCCTGCAACAAACAAACAAACAAACAAAAAACCAGGAGGCAGTTTTGACGCGGAAGTTAAATTGTCTTAGTCGCGGTTATGGATTATTACGACGACAAGAACGTATAAAGCTAGCCCAGTGTCGTCGCCCGCATCATCTCAGAGTTCAGGAGCTGTGTGAAAGTCGAGGTGGCCGTCCTGGGATTTCCGTCCTAATGAGCCCTACGGTTTCTGTAGACGTAAAGCAACACTGAACCATGCTTACGCATTGGTCACATTTTGTCCCTAATATGTCAACCGACATTCGAGGACATGAAGCTCTACATCATCATCATCATCGCCCGCAAATCTGTCATTTGCCTCAGAGCTTTGGTGTCGCATTAAACATGTTGTTCTGCAGCCGGCGACAACACCATTTTGAAGCTTCAGCTCCTAGTGGAGAGAAGTCTGGCAGCATCGCATCAGCAGCGATAGTGGACATCGCTATCACGTCAAAATTCCTCTGCCGTGGACAACCCGAGCCGCGGAAAGTGGCCGTGGTTCCCAACAGGAAGTCTTGGCCGACGGCGGCGTTGTTGGTGTGGTTTGGGTGTCTCAAAGGGTTTGTGGCCAATCAAAGACCGGCGACTGTGCTTCGTGATCGGAGCTGCCCATCACCCTCCTTCTCCCCATTTACTATACACACAACACACACACACACACACACACACACACACACACACACATCACACACCGCACATCACACACACACCACACACACACACAAAGCACACACACCAGCACCACACCACATCACACACGCAGACTAACTGCAGCACACACACACAATACACACACACACGCCACATACACACACAAGCACGCATACACACACACACACACCTAAGCACACATCACACACACACACACACACACACACACAACACACACAACACACACACACACACACCACAGCACCACCACGCATCACGCACGCACGCACGCACGCCCCACGACGCACGCACAACACACACACACACACACACACACACACTCACACGTCTCTCCCCTGTCGCTCCCCATCCTGTTTCCTATCTGCCGGCCCTTACTTCTCATATCCGTCCGTGCGGGTCTCGCTTCTCTTCTTGCCCCTGGGTACTGAATGGTGTCTGTCTTGTAACCGCTTTGATGGGAAACGCCATCATAATTGTGAGTGCCTTGACTGTTGGTGGCGTGTGACCGTGTGTGTGTGTGTGTGTGTGTGTGTGTGTGTGTGTGTGTGTGTGTGTGTGTGTGTGTTGTGTGGTGTGTTATGGTGTGTGTGTGTGTGTGTGTGTGAGTGTGTTCAGTGTGTGTGTGTGTGTGTGTGTGTGTGTGGTGTGTGTGTGTGTGTGAGTGTGTGTGTAGTGTTGTGTATGCGAGTGTGTGTGTGTGTGTGTGTGATTGTTATGTCGCGCCTTAGCGCCGTGAGGTGTGTTGTGTGTTTATGTGTGTGTGTGTGTGTGTGTGTGTGTGTGTGTGTGTGTGTGTGTGTGTATGTATGTTTGTGTGTGTGTGTGTGTGTGTGTGTGTGTGTGTGTGTGTGTGTGTGTGTGTTGTGTTTGTGTGTGTGTGTGTATATTTGTGTGTGTATGTATGTATGTATATTGTGTGTGTGTGTGTGTGTGTGTGTGTGTGTGTGTGTGTGTGTGTGTGTGTGTGTTGTGTGTGTGTCGTGCGTGTAAGGAACCAAGATATAAGGCGATCGTGGGTGAGTGTGGAGGAGAGAGTCAGTGACAGACTGATGTACGTACCGGGATCACAGTCTGGTTTACGGACACTGACTGACGACTATGTTCCCGACAATTAGGATCCCCCCCCAACCCCTCCTCTCAAGCAAAAAGGCAAATACACCCACATATGTCCACATTAGAGCAGAATAAGCATTCTGGTGGTGACAGTGTAGATATATACCCGTCCTTCCCACACACCCTCCTCTCCGTACCTTTCTGTAGCACAGCTGTGGGTACCATGTACGCATAACATAAAGATCCCCTCTGATAAGAATGCAGTATTGTCGACGGTTCCCAGCGGATAGGCCTGGTCAGTAGATCCGAATATAGCCTTGCGTTCTGCGCCTGCTGCCAGGCATTCTGCCTGCCCGCTTCCCGGTCCATTCAACGCGATTTCCCCCCAGTCCTCTTCCAGGACAAAGTGGCGTGTTGTCGTCGTGTCCGTACGTCAAGCACACTGTTGCCTGTTGGTTGCTGATTTGTCCCCGTTTCGCTCTGCTGTCGTCTTCGCTGCTGACTGGACGTAAGATGTTGATTGTTTCTCAAATCTGTCTCGGGATCTCAACCAACCCCTATCATCGGCACATCTCCAGACACAACTAACAGAAAGGAAAGAGAGCGCGCGCCCTCCACGCATACGCACACGCGCACGTACACACGCACACGCACACACGCACGCACACATACACGCACGCACGCACACACACACATACACACCTCCTCTCTCTCTCTCTCTCTCTCTCTCTCTCTCTCTCTCTCTCTCTCTCTCTCTCTCTCTCTCTCTCTCTCTCTCTCTCTCTCACACACACACACACACACACACACACACACACACACACACACACACACACACAGAGCAATACTAACTACAAAATAGGACGAACTGAAAACGAACACAAGTCACAGTACAACAAAAGTGCGTCAAGCTCCCGCATTCATTTCTAGACACACACGTTGTTAGTGTTATTTCTGCAGCTGCTGTTGCTGCGTGTGCACGGGCACTGTCATGTCATGCTTCACCATGGTTGATTGAATTCAGCGATGCTGAACTGTTCCAGTTGCTTCACGCTTTCTCGCTTGACTTTTTGGTGGGGGTGGTGTGGGGGTGGAAGCTGGGGAAGGGGGGGGGGGAGGTTGGATCGCTCACAAAAAACAAAAACAAAACAAAAATCCGGAAAACTTGTCAGTTCAACCCATTGTTCAAGGCAGTTCTTTATT
>JABMCL010002590.1:305000-307500 GCA_018857735.1 Alviniconcha marisindica
AGACATGGGTGTCCCAGTCAACCTGACAAGGGTGTTCCAATCAACCAGACAAGGGTCACCTGGGGACGAATTTCTGAATAAGAGTGGACTTCACTACAGAGGTTTATGTATAGACCTTGAGGTGATATGAGGTTTTCGGCATTGTGACTGACAGGTATTGGCGAGAACGAAAGTGAGGGAAGGGACACTAGCGGAAATAAAACCTTGGGTATTTGTGCGATTATTTAAAGGGTGCTGGTGGGGAGATGTGGGTCGGGGGGAAAGGCGGTGGCGAGGAAGGGGAGGGGGGGGGGCATTAGGGGTAATGACGGGGGAGGAGCTGCGGGAATGAATACGGGGTGGGAATTTGCAAGAATGAACAGGGGGTGTTAGGGAGTGAGGGGTAGGGATTGAGGGGGTATTTGCAGGAATGAAGGGGAGAGCGTATTTATTGTCTATTTATTATTCTGTGAATATGTGTGTGTGTGTGTGTGTGTGTGTGTGTGTGTGTGTGTGTGTGTGTGTGTGTGTGTGTGTGTGTGTGTGTGTGTGTGGTGTGTGTGTGTGTGTGTGTGTGTGTGTGTGTGTGTGTGTGTGTGTGTGTGTGTGTGTGTGTGTGTGTGGGTGTGTGTGTGTGTTCGTTGGAGAATATATCGATTTAAAATAATGGCACACAGACACGCACAAGCAGTCAGGCACATATGTACACACGGACGCATACACAGATACACACGTTTATTTATTTATTTTTAATGTCATTCCGTTATTGACTTTCGTGCTAGTTTTGTCTTGTTTGTTTGTTTGTTTGTTTGTTTGTTTGTTTGTCTTTTACAGCGTTTTATTACAGTATTGTGTTCATTTCAACACAATCTTCCCATCTCTCCCTCCCCCATCAAAAAACACCCACACATAATATGTCCGAAACACCCACACACACACACACACACACACACACACACACACACACACACACACACACACACACACACACACACACACACGCGCGCGCGCGCGCGCGTGCGCGCACGCACGCACGCACTAACACACGCACGCACGCACGCATGCACGCACGCACGCACGCACGCATGCGCGCGCGCTCGGAAGCTCAGAAAACGAGATCACGTGTTCTTCATGCCTGCTAGCTTCACGCATCCCACGACTCTTGAAAAACAGTCGATACTTTGCGAAACTGTAAAGTAAGTAAACATGGTGCTTAACGTCCACAGAAACAATAAGGCTTATTACGGACGGGGAGAAGGGGTTGGGGAGGGGTATGGAGATGGGGGAAGAGGCAGATTATATATATACCTATCGCTACACTGTCACCACCAGAATGACTCCTGCATTAAGATGGGCAACGGTGAGAGCCATTTTAATTTTCCATTGATTGTGAGCGACAAAGTCACAAGACAGCGTCCACAAACTACAACCTTTTTGAAGAGAAAGGGGAGCCGAAGCGGTATGGAGCCCTTTTGCTTACTTGCTTAATGCCTTACCGCTAAGCCAAACCGGCTCACGCGAAACTGTAAGTAAACATGGTGCTTAACGTCCACAGAAACCACAAGGCTTATTAGGGACGGGGAGAAGGGGGAGGGAGGGGGAATGGAGGTGGGGGAAGAGGGAGATTATATACCTATCGCTACACTGTCACCACCAGAATGACTTCTGCATTAAGGTGGGCAGCGATGAGAGCCATTTTAATGTTTCGTAAGTGTGAGGGACAAAGTCACAAGACAATATCCACAGACCACAAATTTTGAAGTGAAAGGAGAGCCGAAGCAGATTCGAACGGAGGTCCCTCTGCTTACTAGCCTATCGCCTTACCGCTAGGCCAAACCGGCTCACGCGAAACTGTTCTTGCGGTCGTTGTCTTCTTCTTCTTCTTCTTCTTCTTCTTCTTCTTCTTCTTCTTCGTCGTCGTCGTCGTCGTCGTCGTCGTCGTCGTCGTATTCGTCTTCTTCTTCTTCTTCTTCTTCTTCTTCTTCTTCTTCTTCTTTCTTCTTCTTCTTCTTCTTCTTCTTCTTCTTCTTCTTCTTCTTCCTCCTCCTACAAATATTTCATGGTTATTTTCAGATTTCTAGGGTGATATTTAAGATAAATATGCAGTAATATCGATAGCTTTTCTTTGTCTCCCCCTTCTTCTCCTTCATCTTTTCTTTCTCCTTCTTTGTTCAAATGTTTCGCGGCTGCTTCAGATTTCCAGATGCTCATAGTGAACAAAGATATCAGCTAAAGTTAACATATAAAATTTCTTCTTTCTGATTCCTTTTTATATAAAGTCTTTTCACTTAAGTGTAATATCAGTTAAGTGTAAAGACTTTATATAAAAAGGAATGGCTGACCTCACAGTTTTCAAGATAACAAAAATATGTCAACGTTACAGCAAAAAAAGATTGTTTTATTTACAGTCGCTAAAACGAACACACATTTGTATGCGTATCCATATCACATAAGATATTTTCTCTCTCTCTCTCTCTCCTCCTCTCTCTCTCTCTCTCTCTCTCTCTCTCTCTCTCTCTCT
>JABMCL010002590.1:312500-317500 GCA_018857735.1 Alviniconcha marisindica
ACATTAAGAAGAATGGTAGTAGTAGCTTCTTTTTTACGCCAAGTCAGCCAGTACAATTACGTCAGGAAAAGGAGAAAAAGTAAGACTGCCTACAGTGAGAATGAAGTGAGAGAAGCATTAAAAAAACAGGAAAAGAGAAGGACGAATGAAGTTAAAGAGAGACTAGAGAAACTTTCAAGAAGAACGGTAGGGATAGCGTCTCTTCTTTTTGTACGTCCAGTCAACCAGTACGGTTATATCAGGAAAGGGAGGAGAGAAAAACGTAAGAGTGCTTACAAGGGAGAGAAAAAAAAAGCGAGGGTAGTATAAAAACACAGGAAAAAGAGAAAGACGGATGACGTTAAAGAACCAAGAAAACGTTGAAGAAGAACGGAAGAAAGAACGAACGTACAAGCCGGACAGAACACACTGCAGTGACGTCAGAGAAAGAGCGACCAAAACAACAAACAAGGTGACTACGTACTGGAGCGAACAGCTACAAAAGCTGTGGCCGGTCCACTCACGCAGGTCACTGACCCCGGCAGTGACTTATGACCTGTCCCGGCACGGCAATCACTGAAACTGACACGTGCTGCTGTTACACGCATATCATTATTTCCTGTGAAGTCTGACCAGCGTACCGACTGTGTACAGCGTTACTCGCAGTGGTCTTTTACGTCTATACTTCAGTAAATGCTTGTGCGCGCGACTACATACACACCTACACCTCTCTCTCTCTCTCTCTCTCTCTCTCTCTCTCTCTCTCCTCTCCTCTCTCTCTCTCTCTCTCTCTCTCTCTCTCTCTCTCTCTCTCTCTCTCTCTCTCTCTCTCTCTCTCTCTCTCTCTCCACGTACATGCACACATGTGCACCCACACACGCACGTGTGTGTGTGTGTGTGTGTGTGTGTGTGTGTGTGTGTGTGTGTGTGTGTGTGTGTGTGTGTGTGTGTGTGTGTGTGTGTGTGTGTGTGTGTGTGTGTGTGTGAGAGAGAGAGAGAGAGAGAGAGAGATTAAAATGCAGAGCATGCATATATATGTAGCACGCATATTTGACACATCAATTTATAAATATTGAGAGGGGGGAGAGAGAAAGAGAAGTGGGGAGGTCTGCAGTGATCGGTATTACTTATTCAGTTTTGTTAGTCGATGCTCGGTCTATCAGCCACGGACCATCCACCATCCCCACCCCTGCTCAACCACCCCCATCCCGTTTCGCCCTATGTTTAATTTGACTGCGTCTAATCGTTTAAATGCGTTCAACGCTTTGAACCTTGTGCTAACGGAAGTAGGATCCAGCTCATTACAGTTGGAAATATAGTAACAACTGTCGTCGTCGTCGTCGTCGCCGTCTTTGTTGTAGTAGTAGTAGTAAGAGGAGGAGGAAAAGTTAGTTTATATTGGATTTTATCGTCCTGGCAACAGCACACGGTCAACTGAGGACGGCGAGAAGTGGAAGCAGTAATAAGTATTAGTAACAGTAAGGCACAGTGCTATTGTCTGCACTGTCGATCCCTAAGAAGAGAAAACAATGTCCATTCTATCAAAGACACTGATATCCACAATAACGTTATTGGTTGGTTGGGTGGCTGGTTCGTTGGTTGGTTGGTGAATTAGTTAGTTAGTTAGTTAGTCAGTCAGTCAGTCAGTTAGTTAGTCAGTCAGTCAGTTAGATGGTTGGTTGGTTGGTTGGTTGGTTGGTTGGTTGGTTGGTTGGTTGGTTAGTTAGTTAGTTGGTTGGTTGGTTGGTTAGTTAGCTAGCTCTTGGATTTTGACGTCCCGCCAACCGCATAGGGTCACCTCAGGACGAATCACACATTCAAAATTCCCCTACACCAGTCCGAAACACACGTTTGTCTAATTCACTGCTACAAACGTGAAAAACCAAGCATTTCTCTATCTATCTGTCAATGCACAATAACATGTTTGGGCACTGATTTATATTCTGTAGTCACTCACTCACCACGGGAACCTGCTTAAATTGCTTGTGACTATGAGCAGTGCGACCTATTTTGTTCCGCGCGTTAGCCAAAACTAAGGCAGTTTTTAAAAAGTAGAGAGAAGATTTGGGAAAAGAAATGAAGGCGAATGGACAGGGAAGGTCGAAGTTAGGACAGCAACAAAAATTCATGGCAGTGGGAGAAGCATGCGTGGTTATATTCTGACCTATTCCAGGTTTTAAAGGAAAAACAGTTGTAAATTCTGTGTTCTAAATAGAGGGAATCTTAATTTCTCTCTAACGGTGTCCGTACAGCCCCCGTGTGGAGTCGCGTACATGAAAATCTATGCGCTTGTTAAAGATTTGAAACGCTGGCAGCCATACCAATGTCTGGACACGCGAAAATACTGCAGGAGTGATAGAAGAAAGGACGAGAGAGGGCCATCGTCAATCAGACGATCATTGGAACCGCTCCAAAGGCAACACTGGGGAAACTTCTGAGAGAGAGAGAGAGAGAGAGAGAGAGAGAGAGAGAGAGAGAGAGAGAGAGAGAGAGAGAGAGAGAGACGGGGTTGAGCGCATATGGGCTTTTCCGAGCGCATAGATACCACCTTGAACGGAACGGAACTGAGCTGTTCTCAGTGGTGTCCACAAAAAAAAAAGGTAGTTCAGTTTTCGTAACAAGCTGAACTGGACCTAGCTCTTCTGGATCCTTGGCGTCTGCAGTTTTTGTCATTTCGTGGGAACGGTGGGTGGTGGTGTTACCCAGCCCATTCAGACGATAGACTCGTCTCTCCTCTCTCCTCCGTTCTAGTCTCGGGTTGCTCGCGGCGTTGTAATGACGACAACTCAGCGCTGTGGACCAGTAAACAAAACCCGCCCGAACAGACCACCGAGCCCTCCCCCGGGTGGACGTCTTCTTGTCCATTGTCCAGCGAGGCTTTGTTTGTTGCATCAACGTTTGGTCCGGCTGAACCCTGACCGCTACGATTGTTGGTGCTCTCTCTCTCTCTCTCTCTCTCTCTCTCTCTCTCTCTCTCTCTCTCTCTCTCTCTCTCTCTCTCTCTCTCTCTCTCTCGCTTGCTGCTAACAACGTAGAGCTTTGCAAACAAACGCCTAACACAAAAGGATTACGATAGTATGATCCTTGTTACGACAGTGAGGATTGAGTAGTACTGCTGGCATAATAATAACAACAGTAATAATGATAAGAAGAATGAAAAGAAGAAGTGATGAATAACATGTCAGCCACCCTTCAAGATTATATATCAGGGTGATGAAGGGGGGACAGGAAGAAGTGTGTGTGTGTGTGTGTGTGTGTGTGTGTGTGTGTGTGTGTGTGTGTGTGTGTGTGTGTGTGTGTGTGTGTATGTGTGTGTACACGCGCGCGAATGTGGAATCGGGGAAGAGTGATGGATAGAGTGAGATATGTAATGCATTATCAAATTAGGTTCTGTAATTGTTGTAATGTTTCATGTATAGCGCTTAGAACATCACATATGTATAATCATAGAGGGATTCGGCACATCAGAAATGCATTTATTATTACCGTTAACAAAGGAAAGCAGTAGACTAATGCTGCGTTTAACCTGCTCACGAACTCTCGCTCTCTTATAATACAAAAACTCATTATTAAAAAAAAAATCTGACGACGTTACTAAATTAAAAAGAAGTATATGAAACGTTAACTCCAGACATTACTAATTTACATCTACCCATCCCGAATCCCGATCCACACACACACCCTGAATCAAACGCGACAACAAAAAATAAGCCACGAAAGGCGAGAAAAGCAAAGGTATGGGATCACTCTCCGACAGAATAAATAGAATCCTTGGACAAAGGTTTTGTTTCAACAACTGTAGCATCGTAAAGCTGAACTGAATCACTGAGACAAACCGCGCCGCTTCGGTGTCCAACAGCTCCCATCGCTCTGTCACAAGCTGCTTACCCCACACCCCACCCCCACCCCCACTCCCCTGCCCTCACCACCAGCACCACTACCACCACCACGCCCAGCCATCTACCCCTTCGTTCCCTCCCCCTCCCTGCCTCTCCCCACCCCCTCCCCCTCCGTTGTTTGATGTTGTTTTTTGTTCGACTACCCCGAGGAAACGCCGGAAAGGGAAAGACCAAAGGGCACAAAGTATGGAAGAGCATGTCCTCTTGTCCCTCCCCGTTGGAGTCAGCCGTGTCCAGCTGGGCTTGGTTACATCAATATTGCGTCCAGCTGCAGCCAGTCTCCCAGTGACACCTCCCAACGCTGTTTTCTCACGACAGACGCGAGAAACAAAAACAGGAAGAAGCTTTCCGTGGCTAGCTCTCACTCACAGTGGCCGGAGCTGGAGCCAGCCGGCTGGAAATGGACTTTGGGAAGAAGTGAGGAGGAGGAGGGTGAGGAGGAGAGGAGAGGGAGGAAGGGAGGAGACTTTCGCTCCTCCGGACCCAAGAGAGCTGCTGCTTCTCCACCCACCTTCTTCTCCTCCTCCCCCCCCCCCCCCCCCCCCCCCCCCCCCCACCCCCTCCATCCGTCCCTCCGTCCCTGCCTGTCGCTGCCCCCTGGGGGTCCGAGTGGACAGGTGATGGCTGGTGTAAGTGACCAGAGAAGAAGGAGGAAAGGACGATAGTTCAGGAGCTGTGTAAGAGTCAAGGTGGCCGTCCTGGGCTGCCCTTCCTAACGAGCCGTGGACGTAAAGCAATACTGAACCATCCTAACGCATTGGTCTCAGCTTGTCCCTAATATGTCAACCGACATCCGAGGACATTAAGCAACACAGCCGAACCGAGGAAAGGACGGAACCAGATGTTTACGTGGACCGGATGGACATCGCCGTCCGTGGACCTCTCTGGACAGCAGCGAATGACAGCGAAGAGCGTATAGGCTTTTTTCCCCTGCGGTCAGTCTCTGACTGATCGCGTCTGAGCGCGTAGGCATTTGGGGACGGCTAGTTCTGTCCAGAGCTTGATTTAGACCGCCAAAAAAAAACACCTAAACAACAACAACAAAGAACGAGAGAGAAAAACGAAGAAATAAGAGTCGACGAAGCTTTTTTCTCTCTTCTTCTTCTTTTCTTCTTCTTTTTT
>JABMCL010002590.1:322500-327500 GCA_018857735.1 Alviniconcha marisindica
GTGTTGTGTGTGTGTGTGTGTGTGTGTGTGTGTCTGTGTGTCTGTCTGTCTGTCTGTCTGTCTGTCTGTCTGTCTGTCTGTCTGCCTGCCCGTCCGTCCGTCCGTCCGTCCGTCCGTCTGTCTGTCTGTTTGTGTTAGAGAGAAAGATTGTGCGCTATGCACGTTCGTGTGTGTGTTTGAGTGTGTGTGTGTGGTATGTGTGTGTGGTGTGTGTGTGTTTGAGCGTGTATGTGGTGTGTGTGTGTGTGTGTGGTGTGTGTGTGTGTGTGTGTGGTGTGTGTGTGTGTGTGTGTGTGGTGTGTGTGTTTTGTGTGTGTGTGTGTGTGTGTGTGTGCGTGGTTTGTGTTTTGTTGTGTGTGTGTGTGTGGTGTGTGCGTGTGTGTGTGTGTGGTGTGTTGTGTGTGTGTGTGTGTGTGTGTGTGTGTGTGTGTGTGTGTGTGTGTGTGTGTGTGTGTCTGTGTCTGTGTGTCCTTTTAGCGGTGCTATTGTGTGGACACAACCCGCTTTTTTCTTCTGTACCGAAATAGCCAGCATCTGTCTTCTTACCATCCCGCTGCTCTTTCACTACAGCCGCTAGTACTTTAATTCCAGTTCAAAACTGGACCCTCACGTCTAAGGATGTACCCCTGGTCGAGTTTATGTACCCTGCATTTACACGCATGCCAGGTGAGAGGTACCATAGGCGACTCAGGTCTTTGTTGTTGTACTTGTAGGATGTACCTCTGGTGGAGTTTATGTACCTTGTATCTACACGCATGCCTGGTGAGAGTTACCGTAGGCGACTCAGGTCTTTGTTGTTGTACTGTGTTAAGTATTTCGAGTGCTAATTAACTCCTTCGTGTGTTGATTCCACACATCTCTGGCCATATAGGATTTCTGATTCCCTTCACAAATTAATAGGACGGAAAGACTGTTGGTGGAAATGCTTTTTTGAATGTGACAGCAATGGTCATTTCTCAAAAAAATAATGATTTTTCCTTGGAACATCGGTGTTGTGCTGTGCAACAGACACAACTCCAGAAATCAGCGTTGATCTGAATCATAGTTCGGGTCATCTGCTATGGGTTCTTTGTTAGCCTGTCTTCTCAAAAACAAAAAAACAAAAAACAAAAACAACAAAACAAAAACAACAACAACAAAACGTCGTGCAGCAGCAACAATATATGCCTCATAAATTTAACAGCGCGAGAGTGGGCAAAAACCGATACAGGAGCAATATGCAATACCCGACAACAACAACAAAATAGCATTCTACACTAGCTGGTAATATAAATGTTACTATATCCATATCAGGCTAGAAAACAAAAATGCAAGCAAAAATAATAACAATTTAAAAAAAAAAGTAGTCTGCTTCATATGGCTGGAGCACAATAAATAGTTCTCTCGGAGGAGCACAAAAACCCGAGCCACTCTCAGTCAACACAGAAACCGTCATCAAACGGACGTCAAATCGACCAATAGGAAAAGCGGACCGTCGATGCGCGGCTGAGCGACCATTACAAAAGGTCAGGCGAGGCCAGCACTTGTCGTGACGTGGGCGCCAGTGACCAGTGCCCACACGCCCAGACCTCTGTCCCCCCCGCCCCCCTGGGGACCTTCCTCCCCGAGTAGCTGGCCCGAAATTAGTGCTCCGTTTGATGGACCGGTCCGGTGGCCGTAAAAGGACCCTTTGAACCATTTTCTGGCCCCCAGTTACAGGAAAGACTCAAGCGTCCGCCCGTGTAATAGGAGGCGAAGGTCGAGGCTTAGAGGCGCCTAAGTGTGCTTCTTTCTGGGAGATAGAATGGCCATCTTCTCCCCTTCCCGCTCTTCCCCCCCCCCTCTCCCTCCCGCACCCTCCCTCCCTGCCCACCCCCACCCCAACTCCTGTCCCCTCCGTCCTCTCCCATTCTAATGGCTGTAAGCTGAGGGCGGTGTTTCTTTCTTCCTTTTCTTCTTCTTCTTCTTTTTTCTTTTTTTTTTCTTCTTTTTTTTTTTTCTTTCTTTCTTTTCTTCTTCCTCTTTCTTTTATTTCCTCGATTAGTTTTATAAAGAAGTGTACTTGTGGAACTGTAGAGATTAGAGTGCTGTGGGCGTAGAACGATTGTCGATTGTCGTGCAGATGGTCTGGCTTCAAACAAAAATGGAACGGCAAAGTAGCTTTCTTGGTTGAATATTAGACAGTATGTCTGAAGCTACAGACTATCGTAACATGCGTACGAGGCGCGTCATGTCGCTGTGATCTGCGTGGATATTTCTGTACTGCATCGATACCACAAAATATGTATATGTGTCGAGGGGGCATAGATAGATAGATAGATAGATAGATAGATAGATAGATAGATAGATAGATAGATAGATAGATAGATAGATAGATAGATAGACAGATAGATAGTGGTATCGATAAACCTATGACGACCAACTGTCTTGCCTACGTTGAACTAGCATGTTCTCGTTCAAGGTCTTTTCCTGTCGTTTACGAAACATTCAATGCTGTTTACACAACTAACATGTCATCTTCTGTTAACCACGGCTGGTGTCTCTGTATCATAGTCTTTGAGGCAGGTTACATCTTTCAGGATATATATCTTTGGAGTATTTTTATGTAACATACTGACACCAGCAAGAACACCACGGCTACATTAAAATGCCGTTATGCGCTGCATAGTTATGTGGGAACTATCTTCTTCTTCTTCTGTTGATCATCCGCCGTCATCTTGTTGACGATTCTAATTATAGTCTAGGGGTTCTGCATCTTCGGCCATGATAAGCTCCTTGCATAAAAGCATCCAACCTCCAGAAATGGAAAGAAATCCTCCGAAGACTGCGTGTGGCTGCATGTCCTCCCCGAACATAAAATGTTCTGTGTCTTGCTCTGTGAATCAGACAGGTCTGCAATAATAATAATGGACACTTAGAGCGCCTAACCCGCACAGGCACTAGGCCCTAAGCGCTTACACATACTAAACATATACGTCATAAATGGTGGCATCGTTGCCACGTTATTCCATATTCGTAATAGCACAATACCAACCAGGCATTTGTCGCACGAAGTAACAACAGCCCATACCCAGACAGAGACCGACCCTCTGGACCCTCTGGACCCTCTGGACAAGCCAAGGCTGGACAGGTATACAATACGTCCCCGATGGGCTCTGTGAATCAGACAGGTCTGCAATAATAATAATGGACACTTAGAGCGCCTAACCCGCACAGGCACTAGGCCCTAAGCGCTTACACATACTAAACATATACGTCATAAATGGTGGCATCGTTGCCACGTTATTCCATATTCGTAATAGCACAATACCAACCAGGCATTTGTCGCACGAAGTAACAACAGCCCATACCCAGACAGAGACCGACCCTCTGGACCCTCTGGACCCTCTGGACAAGCCAAGGCTGGACAGGTATACAATACGTCCCCGATGGGGCATCGTCCTTGTGTTAAACCATACTCATCATACCACAATACTAACCAGGCATTTGTAATTACATCAGCAACAAGTCCTCAGACAGGGACTACTCGTCCAACGCTCTGAACAGGCCAGAACTGGACAGGTCTGCAAGACGTCCCCGATGGGACATCGTCCTCATATTATACCATATCCATCATCATACCGCAATACCAACCACCCCTTTTGTCACACACAGTCAACAACTTGCCCCCAAACAGAGACCTCTCGTCCGACACTCCGGACAGGCCAGGACTGGACAGGTCTGCAATATGTCCCAAAGTGGACATCGTCCTCACGTTATATTAAAAAGTATGTCCCCGAGGGAAATTGTACTTTATATGTTATACCACACTCGTCATACCACAAACTTCACGTGTGTGTGTGTGTGTGTGTGTGTGTGTGTGCGTGCGTGCGTGCGTGCGTGCGTGCGTGCGTGCGTGCGTGCGTGCGTGCGTGCGTGCGTGCGTGCGTGTATGTCTCTGTGTGTATGCTGTATGTTTGTGTGTGTGTATGTTTGTGTGTCTGCATGTGCGTGTCTGCGCGCGTGCCTACGTGTATCTTTTACCATACCCATACAATACTCCCAAACAAGCATTTGTCAAAAAACAACAACAACAAAACACGTCAACGACTCATCTCCAAACAGAGACCTCTCGTCCGAACCTCTCTCAGGACAGTCCAGCACTGGACAGGTCTGCAACCCGTCCCCGAGGGGGCATCGTCCGAGTGGCTAAATGGCCACTTGTCCCCAGCCCCTCAATTACCGGCGGCCTGTCGCTGTGTGTGTAAACTGACCAGGCGTGACAACGGCCGGACAATGCCGGACGAGACGGGCATCAACATCAGCAGCTTTGCACGCGGGGCAGAGATCGGTGCTGTCCGGATCGTGTTACTAAGTGGCGGCGAGATCAGGACTCTAACCGCAAAGGACCTCGGGAAGGGAGGGAATGATGGTCCGGGGTTGTCTGGACTGGACTCGTACGGTGGTCCTGTGTGAACGATGTCTTTTTTTGCTTTGTTGTTATGGGTTTTGTGCGTTTTTTGTTGTTGTTGTTGTCTGTTTGCTTGGTGGTTTTGTTGTTGTTGTTGATTTTTTTTTATTGATTTTTTTTGCTGTTGGTTGTTGTTGAGGGGTTGTTGTTTTTTAGTTGTTTTTTGTTGTTGTTGTTTTGCTGCGTTGTTTTCAGTCGCATTTAGCTTTTTGGTTAGAAAGTGGTTATTGGCTGCATTTTGTAAAATAAAAAATCTATATACAGAGCAAAACAGGAACAAGAAAAAGAACAGACAATAGATAAGTAATTTGTTAATTTAGTTGTATGTTGTTGTTGTTGTTTGTTTGTTTGGTGGGTTTTGTTTGTTCGTGTTTTTTGTTTGTTTGTTTGTTGTACGTTTCTGTTCTTTTGTGGGGAGGGGGAGGGGTGCCGGCGGTCTCTTAGCGTCCTAAAGAACAAGACGCTTCAAAATGTATGCTCGAAAATAAAACGAGAAACTAAATCTAACCACAAACCGCAAACCACGATCCGCAAACCGCAAACCGTCCCTTGCAGCAATAGCCATAACATC
>JABMCL010002590.1:337500-340000 GCA_018857735.1 Alviniconcha marisindica
GAGAAGAGAAAAGGTAGTGCTCATGGCCAGAAACTGCACCCCAAACGCCTGAACATACCTGCAACACTGCCTGCCCAACGTTGAGTGCCCATGACACGGACCCGTACCCCAAATTACTGAACATACCCTGCAATAGGCAACTACCCAACGTTCAGTGCTCACGGCCAGGAATCAGACTGCTGAATATGCCATACAACATTATGTATATGCCCAACGGCCAGTGCTCGTGACCAGAAACCTCACTCTGAACTGCTGGGCATACCCACAGAACTGCCCAACGTCCAGTGCTCATGACATGGAACCGCACCCAAAACTGCTGAACATACCCTACATTAGGATACTACCCAACGTCCAGTGTTCATGACAGTTCTGCCTTCTGCCAGCATGCTTGCTCAACATGAAGAAGAGATTCACATAAAAGCGAAAGGTGAAAACTTGAAATCGTCGAGTTTTGTTTACAAACACCCCCATTGATTTTAAAATATAGAATTTCGACAGAGTTTCGTGTGTGACGCTTCTCCTCCTGCTTCTCTGTCTCTGTCTGTCTGTCTGTCTGTCTGTCTGTCTGTCTGTCTCTCTCTCTCTCTCTCTCTCTCTCTCTCTCTCTCTCTCTCTCTCTCTCTCTTCTTCTCTCTCTCACACACACACACACACACACACACACACACACACACACACACACACACACACACACGCACGCACGCACGCACGCACGCATACACACAGAGCCCATGGGGTTGCACGGTTACCAAGGAAGAAGACGGTAAACTGACAAACCAAGAAAAGGGAGAAGGGAAAAAAACTGGCCCCGGCAACACAGACCACGGACACGCGACCGAGCCACACAGTCAGCAATGGTCATGATGGACAAAGCAGAAAACGATAAGCGTGGCCAGTCAGGCTCGTTCTGAAGGACGATGATCCAGCCGGTTTCTCGTTTCGCGGCCATCACCAATTAAAAGCGGGTCTTTGTTTCTTTTTCCCCTTGTACTTGTGTGTGGCTGTGTTTCGCCATTGTACTTGTGGCCTCCCCCTGTCACGCATTTCTGTTGTCCATTACGTGGTGGGGATTTGAGGGTATGGTTTTCTGTGCTGCCAAGGACGCTGGCTATTCTTTTTTAACTAGCCATCTCATGATTAGCGAGAACTGGCGGTTGAAGTGTCCGGAAACAAGCCACACCGAGAGACCGGAGGGTAGGGGGACAAGGGGGAGGGTGGAGTTGATGGAGGCAGAGACAGACAGACAGAGACAGACACAGAGAGACACAGAAAGGCAGAGACAGAGACACAGAAAGAAAAACACACAGAGAAAGAGACACACACACAGAGAAAGAGAGACAGACAGACAGATTCTCCCAGCTGGACAGACCACCGAATCGAACAGATACACGAGTACAGTTCAACTAAGGTTTCAGCTCAGGATGGCCCATATGCGCTCCACCACATCATTGGGAAGTTTCTCCCAGGTGGACAGACCATCGCATCCAACAGAAAAACGAGTACAATTCAATTCAGTTTTTAGGTCATGGTGGTGATGATGATGACGACAACGACGACGACGACGACGAAGATGACAATGACGATGACGACGACGACGATGATGATGATGATGATGCATTTGTACATCGACAAATGTGTTCCGTAGGGTGATAGCTAGGAGTGCGTGTCAGTATTACCGTTTCTGTATTACCACTGCATGGGCATCCGCACTCAGTCTTCGGAGGATTTACCTCTCTTTCTGAAGGGTTGATGCTGTTATTCAGGGAGCTTAACGCTGGCTGAAGACAGCCCACATAAACTATGCAGCGGATAACAGCAGCTTATTAATATCGCCTTGGTGTTATTCTTGCTGGTGTCTGAGTGTTATGTGACAGACGCTTATTAATATCGCCTTGGTGTTGTTCTTGCTGGTGTCTGAGTGTTGTGAACAGCAGTTTATTAATATCGCCTTGGTGTTGTTCTTGCTGGTGTCCAAGTGTTGTGAACAGCAGCTTATTAATATCGCCTTGGTGTGTTCTTGCTGGTGTCGAGTGTTGTGAACAGAGTTTATTAATATCGCCTTGGTGTTGTTCTTGCTGGTGTCCGAGTGTTGTGAACAGCAGCTTATTAATATCGCCTTGGTGTTGTTCTTGCTGGTGTCCGAGTGTTGTGAACAGCAGCTTATTAATATCGCCTTGGTGTTGTTCTTGCTGGTGTCCGAGTGTTGTGAACAGCAGCTTATTAATATCGCCTTGGTGTCGTTCTTGCTGGTGTCCGAGTGTTGTGAACACAGCTTATTAATATCGCTTGGTGTGTTCTTGCTGGTGTCCGAGTGTTGTGAACAGCAGCTTATTAATATCGCCTTGGTGTCGTTCTTGCTGGTGTCCGAGTGTTGTGAACAACAGCTTATTAATATCGCCTTGGTGTCGTTCTTGCTGGTGTCCGAGTGTTGTGAACAGCAGCTTATTAATATCGCCTTGGTGTCGTTCTTGCTGGTGTCCGAGTGTTGTGTGACAGGCGC
>JABMCL010002590.1:345000-350000 GCA_018857735.1 Alviniconcha marisindica
AGTTAAGGGGTTAACGCCGAGTTGTCTCCGGAGAGGTACTGGCGGCGACCGAGATCCCAGGAGGTGGGGAAGGGTTTGGTGGGTCGGGGGGGGGGGGGGGGGCTATACTAACGCTACACTGTTAGCACCAGAATGTTGTGGACCATCATCCAGAAGACAAACTGTCTCTGCTGACTGCCTTTCATTTGGCGAAGCGTCCATTCCGTTCTCCAACGTGGTGAAAACTCTTGGAGTAAGTTTGGACGCTGAGCTTTCTATGGAACAATATATCTCAGCCCTTGCCAGATCTTTTTAGTTTTAGTTTTTGGTTTTCCACAACAGATCTTTGAGTAGGGTCCGTCCATACATCACCTACAAAGCTGCAGGCAGCACTGCTGTGCGTTTGATTTCGTCCAAGCTTGACTACTGTAATGGCCTTTTGTCGGGACTGCCGCAAAAGCAGATTAATGGTCTACAGGCAAGAACTGCGAGAACTGTCATGAAATGCGGAAAAACAGATCACGTCACTCCCATTCTTACCCAGCTTCCCTGGCTTCCCATTCAGAAACGGATCTGCCACAAAATTCTCTCTGCCACATACGGTCAGTTCAACAAAATACCCCCCTCTCCCTCTCTGATCTTCCCCATAGACACACCCTTTCTCGCCTTCTCAGATCAGCATCTAGATCTCTCCTTCATGTTCCCAGGCCAAGGGATTCTAAGACACAGCAATACAGTCACCGAGCCTTCAGGCATGTCGCTCCCTCCCTTTGGAATGTCCTCCCCGAGAGCATCCAGGAGAAGGACTCCTTTCAGTCTTTCAGAGCTTTTCTGAAAACTCACCTCTTTACCTTGGAAGGATAGTGTATGCCATTGTATGTGATGTACGCTTGCGCTGGTGTGTGTGTGTGTGTGTGTGTGTGTGTGTGTGTGTGTGTGTGTGTGTGTGTGTGTGTGTGTGTGTGTGTGTGTGTGTGTGTGTGTGTGTGTGTGTGTGTGTGTGTGTGTGTGTGTGTGTGTGTGTGTGTGTTGAGTGAAGTACGCAGCCATAAAGACTGATATTTGTTAACTCTATATATTTCTACATTTAACTACTATGTATAGTTGCAGTTTCGGGAGGGGGTGGGTGGGCAGGGGCTGTTTGTATTTTATTGGTATGAGTGTCTTTTAGTAGTTTTAGATTCTGAGAGCTTACATGTATGCACTATGTGTATCTGGCGCTGTGAACACGCAAGGTTTTGTGTGGAAGTGTTTGTGCGCCATATATAAGTTTTCATTAATTCATTTTCATTCATTGATTTCCGCATGAAGATGGGCAGCGATAAGAGCCATTTTAAGACCACGAGACAGTGTCCAGAAACCACAACCTTTTTAAGAGAAAGGAGAGCCAAAGCGCGGAATCGAACAGAAGTCGTCCGCTTACCAGCCTAACGCTTTTACCGCTAGGCCAAAACAGCTGGAGCAGTAGGTCACTGATGCGACATCACATAATTTAGTAATCGGGGAAAGCTCTGCCAGTGACGCCATACAAAGTCCTCCGGGTAAAGAGGGGGTTAACAGATTCACTTGTGCAAGAACCTGGAAAATGTCAACAAAAACACATGCATGCTGTGTGAGTGTGTGTGTGTGTGTGTGTGTGTGTGTTGTGTGGTGTGTGTGTGTGTGTGTGTGTGTGTGTGTGTGTGTGTGTGTGTGTGTGTGTGTGTGTGCCTTGCCGTACCCTACACAGAAAAAGCAGCAAGCAGTGCTTCTTTCTGCCATACAGTGCAGTGAGAAAGAGAGACAAACAGACAGACAGACAGGCAAACAGACAGACAGACAGACACAGAGAGAGAAAGAGACAGAGACAGAGACAGACAGACAGAGACAGACAGACAGAGACAGACAGACAGGAGAGAGACAGACAGACAGAGGAGAGACACAGACAGAGAGAGAGAGCTCCCAGCTCGCTAGTCGACTTTCTTCAAGTCAGGTCAAAAAGGCAACACCCGTTTGCGACTATTGATTACTTACATGTTCAAACAATGCGACCGACAACGAACCTTTCTCGGCCTCGGCATGAGTCCTTGACAATTGCAGAGGAAAGTATGCCTGTTGTCGTGGATGATGAGTCCCATATAATACATTCCACAAGCATAAATTATGATGCAGCATTCTCAGCTTCTGTTTCTTTCTTCTTCTTCATTTTTTAATTTTTTAACCTGACCTCTTGTAGGTGCTTCTGCGTTTTCTTCGGTCTTGAGTAGCATTATTATTATTATTACCGATTGTTCGTTGCTTCGAAGAAGGTATATTGTCTTTGTTGTGTGCTATTAAAACGCGTCTATTCATTCGCTGACCGAATATTGCAATTAGCTTCGGACACGACAAGTTACCTTTGAATACGTCAGTCAAGTTATTGGTTTTGTGTCCAGAGTTTCCATTCCTTTCTTCTCTCCCCCCCCCCCCCCCCCCCCCAACCCCACCACCACACTCCCCCGCACTTCCCGCATTCCTTTGTCTTCTTTCGTTTCTATCACGACACAGTAAGAGAAACCCACTGTGGTTCTGTAGACCTTGTCAAACGCAAGTCTGCCTCAGTGCGAAGTAAATTCCATCATATCACAAGTATCAAGTCTGATTCACTGGTGTGAGACACGGGGTCGTCTCATGTTTGAAGCGGAGTTGGGGGAAATAAAGTTGAATGAGCCGGCAGGATGTAAATGATAACAATAATAATAATGGAAAGCTCTTATACAGCGCAATTATTTTATTTTTCGGGGGTGGTGAGGTGGTTTTGTTGTTGTTGTTTATTTGTTGTTGTTGTTTTTTTGGGGGGGTTGGGGTGTGTGTTGTTGGTGTTGTTGTTTTTAAAAAAAAATGAGCACACACCACCCATGCACACAATTTATTGTCACAGGAATGAATGGTCTGCCTAGATTTGTGAAAAGGCCTTGTTGCGGCACTGTTTGTCACCACAGCACGTTTGGTCACCACGTGGTGACAAAACGTGCCGAAAGGTCCACTCGCTGCACGTTTTGTCACCCCTTCGCCAGCAACACTATAATCTGTTTTTCCTCATCCCTCGTTGAATGTGTGTGCGTGTGTGCGCGCGCGCGCGCGTGTGTGTGTGTGTGTGTGTGTGTGTGAGTTGTCTCTCTCTCTCTCTCTCTCTCTCTCTCTCTCTCTCTCTCTCTCTCTCTCTCTCTCTCTCTCTCTCTCTCTCTCTCTCTCTCTCTAAAATAAAAAGTGCAATGCCTGCACGATTTGTCACCACCTCCTGGTGACAAAACGTGCAGACATCGCTGAACGTCTTGTTACTTTGGTGATAAAACGTGCCGTGCCGACAAAACATGCAAATCGTGCCGCAACAGGCCTGTCTATAAAAAAACGTCTTGAGCTGGGTTTTGAACTCGGACAAAGTGGGGAAATTTCGCAGACTGGCAGGCAGCGAATTCCAGACAGATGGAGCGACGAAACTGAGCCAGCGCTCACCAAAATATCAGGGCAGATTTTCTGGCAGCAGATAAAGCTTTCACAGCTTTCTTCTTCTTCTTCTTCTTCTTCTTCTGCTTTCTTTCTTTCTTTCTTTGTTTCGTTCGTTCATTCGTTCATTCGTTCTTTCTCTCTTTTTTTCTTCTCTTTTTTTCTTTTCTTTTCTTTTGTGTTCTTTTTTCTTTTTTCTTTTTTGTCTTTTCTTTTTCTTTCTTCTTCTTTTTGTTTTCTTCTTCTTCTTCTTCTTCTTCTTCTTCTTCTGATTTTTCCTCTTTCTTTGCATGTGTGTGTGTGTGTGTGTGTGTGTGTGTGTGTGTGTGTGTGTGTGTGTGTGTGTGTGTGTGTGTGTGTGTGTGTGTGTGTGTGTTATTATTCTTATCTTTGATTACTTCTCTCTCTTTTTTTTTTCTTTGTCGAAGACATCTTTGCTGCTGCTGTTGTCGTCGCTGTCGACGTGGCTTTTGTTCAAGAGTGACTCTGATTCTAAATATTTTCATCCCTACGACCATTTCACGGTCTATTTCTTGTGGCCAATGAACGTTCAAACCGTTTCAAAAGTGAATTGAACAGTTGAAATAAAAATGGTTATCCTAGTGTCTCTATAGTACCTCTTTCACGTCGCCATGCCACAATCCAGCATTTTAAACCATTGCCATCCTAAAATACAAAAACGATTATGAACCCATCAAATCCTAATTTCTGGTGGTTTTGTCAGTAGTAGTCGTTGTTGCTGCTGTCGCTATTGTTGTTGAATGAGAAAAAGTAAAGAGGACAAGGAGGAGGAGGACGGTGATAGTAGTGATTGTGATGGTGATTATGGTTGTCATCATCATCATCATCATCATCATCGTCATCGACATCAACATCTTGATCTTCATCAAAAGACATCAACATCAGCTTCATTGCTGCTGTTGGCGTATCACTGTATTTAATACCATTACCGCCCGGTATTACCGTAAATCATGATGGTAAACGATTTTCAATCCCTGTGTTCAAAGCACGTGCTTTCCGTCTCAGCCGCAAGTATATGACAGCTGATCTATTCTTCTTGTAAATATTGACCTTGCCTAGTGTCGTCACCCTTTTTCTGTCGAGCACACTCAAGGCGATCGAACCTCTCATACACTTCTTTTCTCCCCGTGGCTGCTTGCTCGAGTCGGGCGTCTCTTGTGGAGCGAGAAGACAAAGATTTGAAATCACTCTGTCAATACCTTTGCACTTCACTTTTTAGCTCCGGCCGTCCTCAAACACGTTCGCTGATTTCAACCACAATTATCTATCTGGAGAAACCTTCTTGGCTGTCGGTTCTGCTGTTATTGTTTTTGTTGCTGCTGCTGCTGCTGCTTCTGCTGCTGATGTGATGGTTGCTGTTGTTGCTGCTGCTGCTGCTGTGGTGGTTGCTGTTGTTGCTTCTGCTGCTGCTGTGATGGCTGCTGCTGCTGCTGCTGCTGCTGCTGTGATGGATGCTGTTGTTTCTGCTGCTGCTGCTGTGATGGGTGCTGCTGCTGCTGCTGCTGCTGCTGCTGCTGTGATGGTTGCTGTTGTTT
>JABMCL010002590.1:355000-360000 GCA_018857735.1 Alviniconcha marisindica
AGGGAATAAGCTAGGTGCAGAAGGTAACTCAAAGGGAATAAGCTAGGTGCAGAAGGTAACTCAAAGGGAATAATCTGCGCGGATTTGACTGAAGTTTTCATTACCCAAACACATGAAAGGTTCAGAAGAACGCTATTTATTAGGACAAAACGAAGTTTTCATTGACAGAGTAAGTAGGTAACTTGGGTTTGTTACTCTCAGTCAACCAGGACGGTTAGATGATGATGATGATGATGATGATGATGACTGCTTTTATGTACCGCTGTTCTCCGCTCTCGAGCAGACTCACTGCGCTCGCATGTGATTCTACATGAGTGACTAGCTTTTTATAGCGCGTTTTTGAAAATCCACCAAAGTGGTGTACTTACAGCGCTGGCATGGCTGGTGCCACATGAAACTGCTGCCGTCTCGTATCTTGTATCAGGACGATCATTGACAGAAGCAAGGTAAAAACAGAAGAAAAAAAGTTTGACAAGAACGCTTTTTTGTTTGTTTTGTTTTTGTATTGGACAACACACAACATGCGCAAATGTTCAGTGGAAACTCGTTTCTCAGGCAACAAACCGACAGACGATACACTAACAGGCGATGACAGATGAAAAGCGTCTACTTACCTTTCAGGTAGTACTGGAAATTGTCGTCAGTGTGGAATAACTTTTCATTGAATTCCTTGCAGCGAGCCTCTGTCTATCGGTATCATCGGATACAGTACCACACTGCTGTGAATCAGTAAAAGACGGCGTATCTTGCTTGCTTGTTTATCTGGTTCACTTGCGTTGTACGGGCTAGATGGCGTAAGTAAGTAAGCATGATGCTTAACGTCCACAGAAACCATAAGGCTTATTAG
The DNA here is from genome assembly GCA_018857735.1 of Alviniconcha marisindica. Classification (NCBI taxonomy): domain Eukaryota; kingdom Metazoa; phylum Mollusca; class Gastropoda; family Provannidae; genus Alviniconcha; species Alviniconcha marisindica. The sequence continues at coordinate 355,848 of JABMCL010002590.1, forward strand.
GGACGGGGAGAAGGGGGGGAAGGGGTATGGAGGTGTGGGAAGAGGGAGATTATATACCTGTCACCACCAGAATGACTTCTGCATTAAGGTGGGCAGTGATGAGAGCCATTTTAATGTTTCATAATTGTGAGGGACAATGTCACAAGACAGTGTCCACAGACCACAACTTTTGAAGAGAAAGGAGAGCCGAAGCAGATTCGAACCGAGGTCCCTCTGCTTACCAGCCTAACGCCTTACCACTGGGCCAAACCGGCACATACAGATGGCGTAGCTATACGCTGGCTTTTCATTTAAACCAGAATAGACCGGAGGCTTACGACATGTCACGTGGAAAGTCGTCATCAGCAACACCGTCGTCAACAGTTTATCGTCAGCAATCCTGTGTCATGGACACCATCATCCATGAAGTGTGCGGACAACAAAATCGTCGAGGACGAATATTTATAGAAAATTACTAAATGAAAGGAGTCTCCCCCCAAAAAAAAGAATCTCTCTCTCTCTCTCTCTCTCTCTCTCTCTCTCTTCTCTCTCTCTCTCTCTCTCTCTCTCTCTCTCTCTCTCTCTCTCTCTCATCACATATAGACTGCACTTGCCCTGTTACTTGAAATGCTGTTATGGCACCGTTTCTTTTATTAATATTATCCTCCTCCTCCTCCTCCTCCTCCTCCTCCTCCTCCTCCTCCTCCTCCTGCTGCTCTTTCTTCTCCTCCTTTTTCTTTTTCTTATTCGTTTTCTCCTACTACTCCTCTTCCGCCTTCCTTCTTCTTCTTCTTCTTCTTCTTCTTCACATATAGACTACACTTGCCCTCTTACTTGAAATGTTGTTATGGCACCGTTTCTTTTTATTCTCCTCTTCCTCCTCCTCCTTCTTTTTCTTCTTTTTTCTCCTGCTCCGCCTTCTTCTTCTTCTTCTTCTTCTCACCTTCCTCTTCCTCCTCCTCCTCCTCTTACTCCTCCTCCTGCTTCTTTTTCTGTCTGTTTCTGCGTTTTGTTCTTTCGCGCTTACTTGCTTCTTCCATTTTACCGTGCCTGTATTCCCAATGTCAAATGCTACTAATGCATTGCTACAGCAGCATTAGCCTTGTGCTAAGTGTACGGATTCTGAGACGATCAGTTTGCATTAGACAGAAAATATTACCTTCGTTGATACGTACAAAGAACTGATCAGTCCCAACGTACATGGACTGAGGCGAGGACCGGTCAAGCCTTTCGAAACTTTGATTTAACCCCTTCACTGCCACAGTCTGTAAAATTTCCGGGCTGAAAGGTTCCCGCACAAGCCTGCAAAACAGTACATTTTGTGGTCGTATAATAACTCTTTCTTCTATTGGGCGATTCAGCGAAGCTGGTTTGCTAGAGTGAATGCGCTTTGTAATCTTTCGCGCAAGAAGTCGCGAGAGGTCGCAGCGCACTTCCGGGCCGATTTCTGAGTAGGCGTTGCTTCACGCTGTGTATAACAGTGAAGTTGAACCTAGAATTGCGAAGCAGTACAAATGCCAATACTGTTGTAGTTGCAAAAATTACCGTGGAAAGGGGATGGAGGGTGGAAAAAAGTGTCTTTCGTCGTTGTTTTGGCTGACCAGAAGATCGCGAGTTCGTAGAAAAAAAATGCATTTGGGGCATCCTATAGCACGAGCAACAAGTTATGTGCTTATTTGCCAGACACATTATGACTACAGGCCTAAAAAAATGCCTTTAAAGTTGGCAGTGTAAAATTCGCAAATTCACTGTCACCGCCTTCCAGTGTGAAGAAAGTACGCACCGGAAGTAAAAGCAGCCAAGGGACTTAAGCGATGCCGGGCAAAAGTCAAGGGAGTTAACAACCCCGCCTGAATCGCCCAATAGTGTGCGCTTTGACGGAAATCTTTTCATGCCAATGCGAAAAAGCAAACAAAAAGACTTAAGAATTTCAAATTTCACACTTTTATTGGCCGTTTTCAAGTAACATCTTGGCAGTGAATGGGTTAGACAAAATGTATTCATTCATCGTAATCATAAGCTCAACAAATAAGTACAGGAAACACAAAAGCAGTATGTTTATTTGAGTGTTCCAAACTTTCCATCAATGTAGTGACGGAAACGTAGACAGGTGGGATTAGAGGAACGTCGTGTGCGAATGTAACTTCGCTTTCTAGCCCCCAGGGGCAAAAAGCTCAATAAAACCTTGAAACCTTGGTACCGAAAGAAATAAGGTTATTCTCTTCCTACGCACCGGTCAAACATCTGTTGCCTTCTATAAATACCAGCAGTGACCATGGTCTCATAAAAAAGAGAAAGAAGAGAGAAAAAAACGATCGATAACTGTTTACTCTACCCAGAGTGTGTTTTTTTGGGGGGTTTTTGTTTTTTGTTTTTTGGAGATTTTTTTTTTGTTTTTTGATTTTTTTGGCTGGTGGTTATTTCTTTGTTGTTGTTGGTATTTAATATAATAGGGAACTTATAGAGCCCTTTCGGAAACTCAAAGTGCTTAACAACTTAAAGAAAAACATACAATGCGCAAATACCCATAATTATGCAAATCAATGGTGTACAAGCGTACAAAACATACGAAAATTAACAAATATTTTCATACAAAGCATGGCAAAAACACACGCACACAAGATCGCGCGCACACACGCGCGCACACACTCACACCGTTTACAGTATCGCACGCACATAATGCCAATAAAGAGCACACGCACGCGCGCCAGTTCACACACACACACGGCTGAGAAGAACATTGTGGGTGGGGGGGGGGGGGGAACTAAAGACTAATTTGAAGGCAAGGGCTAGAAGAGCGAGAGGAGGAGAGAGGAGAGAGAGAGAGAGAGAGAGAGAGAGAGAGAGAGAGAGAGAGAGAGAGAGAGTTGTTGTTTGTTTGTGGTTGTTCTTGTTTTTTTCCTGCGTGTGTGCTTGCTTGTTTGTTTATTTGCTGTGTAAGTTTGTCTCCCTTTGGTGAGATACCGGTCGGTGTTTGTAAGATATCGCGCTATAGAAAAGGTCACTATCGTCATTAAACCGAGTGATGTGCATAGCATGCACCTACTACTGCACGCTTCAAAGATAGAACTGTTGACAGGTGCGGGTTTTCTGCCCACGGAGACCTTCATCTCTGAACCCGTGATATTGCACCATGGGGTCGTTCTTCAGTGACAGTTCACTCACCACCAAGGATTCTCTCTCTCTCTCTCTCTCTCTCTCTCTCTCTCTCTCTCTCTCTCACTTCTCTCAACTCTCTCTCTCTCTCTCTCTCCTCTCTCTTCTCTCTTCTCACTCTCTCTCTCCTCTCTCTCTCTCTCTCTCTCTCTCTCTCTCTCTCTCTCTCTCTCTCTCTCTCTCTCTCACTCTCACTCTCTCTCTCTCTCTCTCTCTCTGACCTGCTGCCTCCAACTGCGCCGCATTTCCTCCCAACTCGGAAGTACCTGACACTGCCAAGGTTGTCCCTTAATTCCTGACTCCACTCAGAGCTACATTTTCTGCAACTCGCTCTTCTCTGTCTGGTCTTCCTTCCTTCAACATGAATTTGTCGCCAAACTGTAACGAATTCGGAACAATGCAGCACGGCGTGTGCTCCACCAGGGAGACGAGGGCGGGAGGGGGGAGATACACAGAGAGGGGGAGAGAGAGAGGGGGAGAGAGGGAGAGAGAGAGAGCGAGCACGTCGCTTCTCTTCACCGCTGTCTCCATTGGTTGCCTGTTTCAGAACGAATCCTGTACTAAACTGACAATGAATATTGCGATTGTATCTACGGAATAGCCCTCAACCCGTCCCCCATGTGTGTGTATGTGTGTATGTGTGTGTGTGTGTGTGTGTGTGTGTGTGTGTGTGTGTGTGTGTGTGTGTGTGTGTGTGTGTGTGTGTGTGTGTGTGTGTGATACATACATACATACCATACATATGTAAGTCATACAAACACGCACACAAACACCCCTACTCTCTCTCTCTCTCTCTCTCTCTCTCTCTCTCTCCTCCTCTCTCTCTCTCTCTCTCCTCCTCTCTCTCTCTCTCTCTCTCTCTCTCTCTCGCGGCGGTCAAGCTTTTCAACAGAAAAAAGACTCAGTTAATGCTGTCAAAGAAAACAGAAACGTGGGGGCTGGGGGGGGGGGGGGTAAAAATCATTATTTTCCTCAGAAACATCTGTTGCCTTGTATAAATACCAGCGGTGACCACGGT
>JABMCL010002590.1:367500-377500 GCA_018857735.1 Alviniconcha marisindica
AGCACGGTGGAAAACAATTGTCTGCTTCCTTTTTTCGGGTTTCACGTGCGCTTGTCTCACATTTAATGGATGCACTGTCAACGGGGAGTTTTCCAGTAGGCCTAGTGTCAATCTCGTTTCGTTTGGCAGGTGGTGTGGGCATAAATAAAGGCACTGAGCAGTCAGACGACGGATTTAAAACACTTGCCTGGTCAGTTCTTGCTTTCGGTCTCACCTCTGGTCTCCAACTGTGATCTTTTCGTACCTGGCTAGGTGGATTTGTTTGTTTGTTTGTTTGTTTTGGGGGGGAGTGGGGGGGGGGGTCTTGTGCGCGTCCGGGTTTGAGAAGTTGTCATGGTAGCAGGGTCGGCGGGTGAAAACCTCAAACGCAACCACAGTGGCATTCGCGTCTCCAACTACTTTCCAAGAAGTCAGGGCTTGTTCTCGAAGCAGGTCGTTCAAGGACTCCATTCAGTGCTACTGGTAGGCCAGAAACAGGCAGGCTGGCGCCAGTTAACCGTCTTTTAACACCGGTTAGCCGTCTTTTGAAAACTTCCACATTTTCTGACCTATTCGAGATCAAGGGCAGAGCACCCTCCCCTCCCTCTCTGAGAGAGAGAGAGAGAGAGAGAGAGAGAGAGAGAGAGAGAGAGAGAGAGAGAGAGAGCATCTAAACCCTGCCCTTTTTTTCTTTTTTCTTTTTTTTCTTTTCTTCTTTTTTTACTCTGCGTGTTGAAATTGTAAAACTGGTTGCAATGCTAGTAACATCCAAACGCTTTTACCTTGTAATCAAAAGACCCTTTAACTGAAAAAAAATCTATATTTTTAAGAGATACTGTTTGGCCTCTTCCGTACACCTTGTGACCGATGGTCTTCGTTCTTGACAGGACCTCTGTAAGCTGTGTAGTCACGTTTGTTCTACCCCTCGGTCGTGACAGGCATGATCTGGCGATCACTCTTCTCTGGCATCGTTTCCGGTGAATCCAGATAACAGACATCGGCAGACTGTGTCGAAGACTGGCCCTTTATCTATCCTCTGCAGGGAGGGGGTTGCTTTAAAGCCCAATCCATCCGCGTCTACGATTGGTTGTTGAATGTTCTGGTCTTTTTGGTTGGTTCCTTTGTTCCAGCGCCTTCTGCGGCTGTTTTGTTTTTATACGTTTTTATTATGTGCGAATTGACGCAGTAACTGGGATGAAGAAGGTATTCTTTATTCTGAGCCCTGCGGTAAACTGAAGCATTCGATGTAATCAAAAGACTTTTTTTAAAGAAACATTTTGTTTAAAAACAACATTTTTGTATTCGGTTTTCAAGCATGTTAAAAGAGATTATTGCTTGATTGACCTATTCCGTGTACCTAACTACCACAGATAGAAAGGATCTCCGTATAGGTTTATTTTTATATTTATATATATACTTCAGCTTTAAAGCATATGAAAAAAGACTATTGCTTGGTTGACCTATCCCGTGCACCTGAGGATCACCCATTGTTGGGTGAGAAAATAGCGTGTGAAACCGTTTCCCCACATCGGTAGCCTACATACTGTCATACCACACAAGGGCAGCGTTATCTGCCACTTCAGCAAAGCTACACTCGGACTTCAGTGATTTCGATAATGGAGTTTGTCATGTCACGAAGATAGCTGCATGTAATCCTGACAGCAGGGGACTTGTCACAACTCCTGACTGTCGGCTACTCGGCAGAGACACTTCTGCATACCCCATGCACCCGCAACTAATCATACCCCCGTAACACGCACGTTTTATTCATTATGACTCGGCGGCGTACGCTTTTCTTGGAAATCGTTTTATCTTAACCGTAACCTTGTTTCCCGTTTTCGAGAATGCAGAATACCAAAAACTTTATCGTGAGACAAATTTGTCTTTAGACATGATAGGAGGGAGGGGTGATAGTGGGGAGGGGGGGGACGATGACGTTGTGTGTTTATGTGTATGTCTTCGTGTGTGTGTGTGTGTGTGTGTGTGTGTGTGTGTGTGTGTGTGTGTGTGGTGTGCTTGCGAACGCGCGTGCGTGAACGTATGTGTACGTGTGTGTATCCGTGGGGCTCTGTGCGTGTGCGTGCGTGGGGTGGGAGAGCTCTGTGTGTGTGCGTGCGTGTGTGTGTGTGTGCGTGTGTGTGTGTGTGTGTGTGTGTGTGTGTGTGTGTGTGTGTGCGTGCGCGCGCACGTGCGTGCCTTTGTGTGTGTGCGTGCGTGCGTACGTGCGTGCCTGTGTGTGTGTGTGTGTGTGTGTGTGTGTGTGTGTGTGTGTGTGTGTGTGTGTGTATGTGTGCTTGCGAACGCGCGTGCGTGAACGTATGTGTACGTGTGTGTATCCGTGGGGCTCTGTGTGTGTGCGTGCGTGGGGTGGGAGAGCTCTGTGTGTGTGCGTGCGTGTGTGTGTGTGTGTGTGTGTGTGTGTGTGTGTGTGTGTGTGGTGGTGCGTGCGTGCGTGCGTGCGTACGTGCGTGCCTGATGTGTGTTGTGCGTGTGCTGTGCTGTGTGTGTGTGTGTGTGTGTGTGTGTGTGTGTGTGTGTGTGTGTGTGTGTGTGTGTGTGTGTGCAATTTTCCGCTTGGAATTGTTGTGCACGAAGCATCAAATGAATGCCTGCAGTAAAAAAAAAAAGAGCGAGGCACATGCAATATGGCTCAAGTCCATGTCTGCACAGGAATGTTTCCGCCAAGGGTCAAACTGCGCATGTAACTCTTCCGTTGATTTGATGGATTACAGTTCGCCCTCGCAAACCTTCGCAGTTGACTGGGCGTTAAATATCAAATGACGAACTAACTGCTTGTTCTCGTGCCGGAAAAGGTGTATTAGAGTCTATCTTATTATTGCCTGCAGTAAATTCCCGCCTTGAGACACACCCTCTCTCTCTCTCTCTCTCTCTCTCTCTCTCTCTCTCTCTCTCTCTCTCTCTCTCTCTCTCTCTCTCTCTCTCTCTCTCTCTCTCTCATGGTTTGTATGAATGTACATGTACCCAACATACTGTAGCTCATTGTATTCTTAGTTAATAGTAGTTTCCCCCATGGGCGAGGGCTGGATGTAAAAAGACCTCGAGTCTTCTCCACTACCCTCGTAAAATAAAGTTTATTCATTCTCTCTCTCTCTCTCTCTCTCTCTCTCTCTCTCTCTCTCCTCTCTCTCTCTCTCTCTCTCTCTCTCTCTCTCTGTCCGGCGTTGGCCCAGCTATAAATAGTGGGTTAGGAAGAGGAGATAAGGAGCAAGGGCTAGTCTGATGTGGCTTCTTGGCTTGGCCCTCTGGCCTCTGGAGTCGGAATTCTGACGAGTTTCAAGCAGAGCTGTGCACTTTTCTTCTCAGTCTCTGTCTTTGTCTCTGTCCTCTCTGTCTCTCTCTGTCTCTTTGTCTCTGTCTCTCTGTCTCTGTATCTGTCTCTCTCTGTCTCTCTGTCTCTGTCTTTTTCTGTCTGTATATCTGTCTGTCTGTCTGTTTGTTCTGCCTGCCTGCCTGCCTGCCTGCCTGTCTGTCTGTCTGTCTGCCTGCCTGCCTGCCTGCCTGCCTGCCTGCCTGTCTGTCTGTCTGCCTGCCTGCCTGCCTCTCTCTCTCTCTCTCTCTCTCTCTCTCTCTCTCTCTCTCTCTCTCTCTCTCTCTCTCTCTCTCTCTCTCTCTCTCTCTCTCAAAGATTCTCCTCCATTCTTTGTTCTCAGGTGTTTTGTACTGGTCAGGCCAAAATCTCATGGTCATGGCGGTAATGATACGAAGGACAAAAATGAAATAATGATCCAAAGAAGAAAAAGAAGGAGGCAGAGAAGCAGAAGAGAAAAGAAAGAAAGAAGAAGAATGCTTCTGTGTTAAGCTGTAACCTGCCTCCTTCAGTTTCGCAGAATGACCAGGATCGTGTACGTGCTACTGCAGTAACAACGGATACTGAAATAAGAGTCGGCACAGAAAACCGACCCTGGAGAAGAACATTCTCCCGCCGCTCCTCCCGGGACTCGAACCCGAGATCTTTCGATCACGAGTCCGGCGCTCTAACCACTGACCTACTATCCCCTGCTCCCCAGTACTGCAGTATTACAGAAACCAAAGCAGGAAGTGGTGAGAAGTGCTAAAACAAGCAAATCTCCTTTATCAGCTCAGGAGTCCACCACTAACCACGCAACGTGTAATATATTCCACGTTGAAACCTGCCTGATAGGAGTGACCTACGCGGTCCACACGGCATAAAAACACACCAAGCAACCACTTTGAAATGACCCCCCACCATTCAGGTCCTGGTTTGTGTTGTGTGTGTGTGTGTGTGTGTTTTTTTTTGGTGGGGGTTGTGGATCAGGTCCTGTCGGCTCGGTGATTAGTGACGTCACGTCCGGCCGGGGACGTGCAATGGGTTGATATTCTTTCATTCTTTCTTTCTTTTCTTTCTTTTCTTTTCTTTTCTTCTTCTTTTTAAGGGGGCTTTTTCTTTTATCTTTTTTTCTTTCTTTTCTCTCTCTTACCGGCTTTTTTGTTCGTTGTCCATGTCTTGACCCAGTGGAAGGGAGTGTTGAATAATGGTAAGCCGAACGAGTCCCTCGGCCCCCCCCCCCCCCCCCCCCCCCCACCCCCTTCTTCTCCGTCATCCCAAATCTCTTAGCTGGGGGTCGATTTCAGCTTTGAACACCAACTCTCTCTCTCTCTCTCTCTCTCTCTCTCTCTCTCTCTCTCTCTCTCTCTCTCTCTCTCTCTCTCTCTGGCTCACTCTGGATCTGTCTCTATTTCTGTCTCTGTCTCTGTTTCTGTCTCTGTCTGTCTGTCTGTCTGTCTGTCTCGTCTGTCTCTCTGTCTCTCTCTCTCTCTCTCTCTCTCTCTCTCTCTCTCTCTCTCTCTCTCTCTCTCTCTCTCTCTCTCTCTCTCTCTTTCTTTTCTAATTCTTTTGTTTCCCCAGTTGGGCTTTAAAGTGAAACTTGTCAAGAAGGTATCGTAATGGCATACAGCGTGTGCTATCTAGTCATAATATTCGATTTAAAACATTGAAGTTTACACAAGGATTATTATTAGCATCATCCTTATCATCATCGTTATATAATTATTCAACATAGGCATTGCCAAAGGCATAGAATTCGTGCTCTTTCAATGCAGTTGCAAAGTTTTCTCTCGGACGCATTTTTTTTTTTTTTTGGTTTTTTCTTGCTTTCTTTGTGTTTGTGTAGGGGTGAGGGTGGAGGCGGAATCTTTACGATAACTCGTAATCTGTTAAATCTTTACCCGTCCCTAATAAGCCTTATGGTTTCTGTGGACATTAAGCACCATGTTTACTTAAATCTTTCAAGGCAGTGAGAGAATCTGTCAGTCAGTTGCACATTGCCAGAACAGACATTGCCAGAAGAATTGCAGAGTCGCCATGCTGAAAGAGACAAATAAACAGAAAAAGCATGCACACATCCGTCATAACGTGCACACATCCGTCATAGCGTGCACACATCCGTCATAGCGTGCACACATCCGTCATAGCGTGCACACATCCAGATTTGTTCATGTGAATACGCGTAACATGGACACATCCAAAATGCACATCTCAAAACACGTAGAGCTATATTTATGTTAAAATAAGCACTATGCACATATCAAAACATACAATATGTACAGATCAAAACACATATTTCGACAGATGTACGTAGCAAAAACACGCACAATGAGCACCAAAACACACCAAAAACAAAAACACATAAAACAAACGCGACTTGCGCACATCGAAAATTGCAACCGGACATATCAAACAATGTACATACACGCTCAGTCAACATGCACACATCAAAACCCGGATTGTATAAGTACAGTCACAGTGCACGCAACGCAAACCCATTATGATCAAGGACCCTGCAGATAAAGCGATATAACCTTACACTCTGTGGCGGCCAACGCGGCCCCCGGGAGGTCTGAACCTTCGTCTCGATGGAAGAATGCGCTCGCCATTGGCTGTCACTCCGCCCGGCCGGACGCGGCCAGTCTCCAACGGACAGGCTGTCCTCTGCTTCAGTCTGACCCAAAGGTTATCAGCAAGCAGTGTGCAAACGAAACGTTGCACCAGAAAAACAAAGCCGGAAACGTTGTGGTCGTACTGTCGTTGCGGACTCGGATCTTCTTTGCAAATACACACCCTCTTCATCACCGGTGTATCTCAGTTTGAGCGCACGAGAGGTCGTCTTTTAGGACCTGCAGTGGCTGATTTGTCGAGAAGGCTGTCGATGGGGCGGGCCTTCCCGTCTTTCGGGGGGGGGGTTTTCAAGAAAAAATTTCTGTCGTGTTCAGTTCTCTCAGAACGTTCTGCTCGTCATGAGTCGAAGCTTGTCCGTGTCGTCTGCCCGTTGGCCAGTTTGGCATAGAGAGACGGGGTAGTGTTGAGGGAGAGAGGGGGGGAAGAGAGAAGGGGGAAGGAAGAGAGAGAGAGAGAGAGAGAGAGAGAGACTGAGACAGAGACATGGACAGAGAAAAGGGCTGGTGACGGGAGGCAGGATGGAGGTTGGGGGGGTGGGGGGGGGGGGGGGACAAAACAGACACACACACACACAAGACAGACGTAGACAAGACAGAGGGAAAACGTGGCCACCACTGACTTTCATAATCGTGTGCATGTAAAAACGTATATAGCAGAAGACAAGTTCATGTGAGCTTTTCAGCTCCCCACCCCCATTCCCTCCCTGCTACCAGTAAGATGAGATCTTGGTCGTACCTGCTGCGACTGGAGCTCAGTGTCAAATATGTAACGTGTTCTATAATGAAGAGGATGTGGATCACCGTTGTGGATAGAGGGAGGGGCGGTGGAGGAGGAGGGAGGCAGAAGAGAACAACGTGGTCAACGTCCTAAAAAGACTACATTGGATGCGTAGCAGCAACAGATGTGCATATCTCTGGCCAACGACATTACAGGGAAAATTGAACAGAACATCCTTTTCTTCAAAAAGGTGTATGTTATAGTCGTGGATTGACGAGCGAGTGGAGGAGTAAGTAAGTAACTTGGGTTTTTTCACGCCCAGTCAACCAATACGGTTATATCAGGGCGAGAGTGGAGGATGTGGGGGGCGGGGGGCAAGAGGAAATGGCACAGCATGTCTAATATACTGAGAAGAAATGACAATGTACTTAAAGACGCACAGCTGAATCAGATATACATATCAATGGTCAACTTTGCGAAAAATCCAGTTTTGTTTTAACAGCAATTGGCAAGAGTGTAGGATGTAGGGGGGGGGGGGGGGGGGGGAGGGGGGGGGGAGAGGAAAGGCACAGTATGTCTAATATACTGAGGAAAAATGACAATGTACTTAAAGACGCACAGCTGAATCAGATATACATGTCAATGGTCAACGACATTGCGAAAAATCCACTGTTTTGTTATGACAGCAATTGGCGAGAGTGGAGGATGTAGGGGGTGTGGGGCGGGGGGGGGGGGGGGGGGGGGGCAAGTGGAAATGGCACAGCATGTCTAATATACTGAGGAGAAATGACAATGTACTTAAAGACGCACAGCTGAATCATATGTCAATGCGAAAAATCCACTTTTTTGTGTGTGTTTTTGTTTTTGTTTTTGTTTAGTTATAACAGTAATTGACTAATGGCACTGATGGTTCTAGACGGCCACTCAGCATTGTTATTCAGGGAGGCAAAAGTAACAGTCGCTCGTTGTCCTCTGTGGTTCATATTTCATCTATCACGGCAGCCTATGTCTGCCGCCGTATAACCGCAACTGTCCGAGAAATCCTTCATTATGCGAAACGTGTGTCATCGGGCAGCAATGTCGATGACCTTCATATATTGTACATAAGCTGCTTTCTTATATATAGTTTATCGAAGGTAAGGTTTTTTGGTGGGGTTTTTTTTATGGCTGACCTAATAACACACGAGTCGTGGATAGTGTCAGGTTCGACTGGTCATAGATAGCTGACCCTTTTTCTATTTTTCCTCCGCGTTTCTTCGCGATTCGCGTCCCCGCCATGTACGACGTTGTTGCTCGAAATTTCGTTAATGATCGTGGATCGGTCCTTTGAAATATTGTTTTCATTGTGGAGCTTTTTGGAGATCTGTCCTTGGAAATAGTGTTTTTGTCCTTAGCCTATTGGCGATCTGTCCTTGGAAATAAGGTTTAGTCGAGTGAAACAGCTGTGCTTGGTGACAGGGTTTTACTGTGTTTTATGAAAGTGGTTTGTTTGCGAAGGTGGTGGGGTAGTTACTATATTTGTGGGGCGAAGGTGGTGTGTGTGTGTGTGAGTGTGTGTGTGTGTGTGTGTGTGTGTGTGTGTGTGTGTGTGTGTGTGTGTGTGTGTGTGTGTGTGTGTGTGTGTGTGTGTGTGTGTGTGTGCCAGTGTGTGTCTGTGTCTGTGCCTGTATGTGTCTGCGTGTCAGTGTGTTGTAAAGCAGATCTGTCGATGAAAATGTGAATGTGTCAATGTGTTTATGAAGATACGTCCTCCGAAAAGGGGTTTTCAGCATATCACACCTCAGCACACCTCTGGTATCACACCTCAGCACACCTCTGGTATCACATCTCAGCACACCCCCGGTATCACACCTCTAGTATATCACACCTCAACACACCTCTGGTATCACACTCACACACCTCTCTAGTATGGAATCACACCTCAACACACCTCTGGTATCACACTTCAGCACACCTCTGGTATATCACACCTCAACACATCTCTGGTATATCACACCTCTGCACACCTATGGTATCACACCTCAACACGCCTCTGGTATCACACTTCAGCACACCTCTGGTATATCACACCTCAACACTCCTCTAGTATCACACCACAGCACACCTCTGGTATTAACCACGGTACACCTCTACTATCACATCTCAACACATCTGTGGTACATCACACCTCAATGCACCTCTGGTATCACACCTCAGCACACCTCTGGCATATCACACCTCAACACCCTCTAGTATATCACACCTCAATACACCTCTAGTATCACACCTCAACACACCTCTAGTATCACACCTCAACACACCTCTAGTATCACACCTCAACACACCTCTAGTATCACACCTCAACACACCTCTAGTATACACACCTCAACACACCTCTGGTATCACACCTCAACACACCTCTAGTATCACACCTCAAACACCTCTGTATATCACACCTCAAACCACCTCTGGTACATCACACCTCAACACACCTCTAGTATCACACCTCAACACACCTCTAGTATCACACCTCAACACACCTCTAGTATCACACCACAGCACACCTCTGGTATTAACCACGGCACACCTCTAGTATCACATCTCAACACACCTCTGGTATATCACACCTCAGCACACCTCTGGCATATCACACCTCAACACACCTCTAGTATATCACACCTCTACACACCTCTAGTATCACACCTCAACACACCTCTAGTATCACACCTCAGCACACCTCTGGTATCACACCTCAGCATGTCTCTGGTATATTACACCTCAACACACCTCTAGTATATCACACCTCAACACACCTCTAGTATCACACCTCAACACACCTCTGGCATATCACACCACAGCACACTTCTAGTATCGTAGCCCCTCAACCAACAGCGCCCACCCGTAAAGCCGATCCGTATTGTTCGTATTCACGAGTAAAAAGAAGAAAGAAAAGAAAAAAAGACGGATGGGAAACCGTTATCCCATCGATCGGTTCTCGGCTCGCCCGTTGAAATACAAACCGGAATAACAGGACATTGTCCACTCTTGACCGTCAATCGGATGAACTCAATCACCCGGACACTCACTCATCAGGCCAGCCGGGAGACAGAATATCCCAGTCATCCTCCTTTCAGTCTCTGCAGCCTTTGATCTTGTTTCAACCCATCACTGAGTGCCTCGATGGCCTTGTCCGCGGCGAGAGTGCCACAATGGCGAAAGCTCTGGCGGCTTCTTGCCCATCTCGAAAAAACAAAAAAAGGAAAGAAAACAATGAAAGGCACTCTAGAGACGGTGATAGGAGATCTGGGCACTACCATGCATAGTCAGTGCGAGGTCGTCTTTCGAGCGCTTTCAGAGTAATCTCTATGAAGAACAATGGATGCTAGT
>JABMCL010002590.1:387500-400000 GCA_018857735.1 Alviniconcha marisindica
TTTTTTTTAGCCTTTCTGATGGTGGTGTATAGAGTTACCAAGACTGAACAGAAACGGTAATATATATGGCACAGTATTTCCTGCTTAATTTGTTTGAGTTTTACCTCCTAGTCTTTCTAGTTGCAGGAGAAAACAAAATTTGGGTGTGGGGGCCGGGGCGGAGAGGGGGGATTTCATGTGTGCTTTTTATATTTTCAAGGGAAATTAGTATTTAGGCAGAGGGATTATTATTTCCTCTTGCGTTTTGATGATGCACGCATCTGAAGACCAGACAGCTCGAAGTCTCTCTCTCTCTCTCTCTCTCTCTCTCTCTCTCTCTCTCTCTCTCTCTCTCTCTCTCTCTCTCTCTCTCTCTCTCTCTCTCTCTCTCTCTCTCTCTCTCTCTCTCGTAAGCCTGGAGTAGGTCAGAATAGTCTTGTGTGCTTCACCAGCTGCCAGGAATTCTCCCTTCACTGATCTCTACTGATCTGTTCCGCTTCATACAGCTTCTCTTCTTTTCCATGCCTGGGTCCGCTAAAAAAAATGTTTTAAAGGCACCCTGCTTGAAATCGATATTATTTATAATTAACTTTTTATGAGGATTCTAAAGACACGAGGATGCTCCGTGGGCCTAAACGGCTATCAGATTCCACCTTCCAATGTAGTCCGTTCTAAACGTCCATAGTGCAAAAAGTTTATCAGTTTAAGGTGGCTGCATAGACTGTGTCAATAAACCCCGCGTAGCCTATCACAGATCAGATGACCAGGACTCGTAACTGAGTCAAATGACAGAGAGAATAAGGGCAAGCAGATGCTACCATAATGATCCGTTGTAAAAGTAACGGCAATATATAAAGTACAAACTGCGCGCGTCTTCTATTTTTTTAACTCCCCCCCACCCCCCCCCCCCCTCCCACACACACACACACACACCTTCTCGTTTTCGTGTAAAATAGTGCGACTATCGTTTTTCCTGCTGATCGGTTGAACATGGGCAGATTTGCAATCTATTCTTTTGCCTGCTGATCGGTTGGACAAGGACAGATTTGCAACTATCCTTTTGCCTGATGATCGGTTGAACAAGGACAGATTTGCAACTATCCTTTTGCCTGATGATCGGTTCAACAAGGGCAGATTTGCAACTGTCGTTTTTCCGGCTGGTCGCTTGAACAAGGACAGATTCAAGTTTCCCTTCCGTCTGTATTATATCCATCTGCTTGTATGTCTGTTTGCCCATTTATCTGTCTGTGTGTCCGTATGACTGTCTGCAAAGCTGCATACCTGAGCTGTCTGACTACCAGCCTCTGCACTTGTTTATCTGTCTTCCTGCATGCGTATGTGTGTATGTATACCTATCTGTTCGTCCGTATACCTGTATCCCGTCTGTCTGTCTTTCTGCCCATCCGAGCGCCTCTGTGTGTCTGGCTGTCTGCAAACCCGAACACCTATCAGACTACGGAGTTATGTCCAGAGCTGTGATCCAGCTTTTTTAACGTGTGGTATACTGACGTGTTTTGAACGTGTGTCAAATAATTCCCATGTGTGATTCGTCCTGAGGTGACTGAGCGGCTGACCTGAGGGGACCCGAACACCTATCAGACAACAGAGTTATGTCCAGAGCTGTGATCCAGCTTTTTTTTTTTTTTACTTGTGATATACTCACGTCCTTTTTGAACTTGTGTCAAATTTTTTTTATGTGTGATTCGTCCTGAGGTGACCCTATGTGGCTGACCTGAGGGGACCTTAAAATTCATGAATTTCTGCCTGACTACTTCCCCCGCACCCCCCACCCCCCACCCACCCCCTTTTTTTTATGATGCTTTACGTCCACAGAAACCATATGGTTTATTAAGGAAGGGTGGCCCCGACTACCAACCAGCCTTGTTTGTTTATCTGTCTGCCTGCCTGCCTGCCCGTCTGCCTGCCTGCCTGTCAATGCGAATTAGTCACCGATTGCGTCCGTCCAGGGATCGGCCAGTCTGGTCGGTAGCCAAGCAAGACGGATGTCAATTCAATGACAGACACTTTGAATGCCCTGGGCACACGTCATGGAACGTCAAACAGATCAAGACCGATAGCCCTGCCCATAATATGTCCGACTGGTATGCTTCCTTCACAGCGTTCAAAAAGAAAAGAAAAGAAAAAAGCAGGCGACTGACGAAGGAAAAACTAAATGACTGATGTTGCCCGAAAATATAAATGTGCTCCCGCTTGAGTGGTCGTGGTTGTCGATGTGGGTGTGGGGGGAGGGGGGGGTAGGGGTGGGGGTGTGGGTGGGTGTGGGTGGGGCGCTTCGATGTAAGAGTAGGAAGATTTTGTACGTAGTTGCATAAAAGGCAAACAATGACTATGTGGAGACGGGTTGAGCTGAAAAAGTGTTTAGATGTGGGGGGTGGGGGGGTGAGGGGGGTATGTGTATGTATGTGTAAATGAGTGAGTGAATGTATGTGTGTGTGTGGGGGGGGGGGTGAATGAATGAGTGTGTGTGTGTGTGTGTGTGTGTGTGTGTGTGTGTGTGTGTGTGTGTGTGTGTGTGTGTGTGTGTGTGTGTGTGTGTGTGTGTGTGTGTGTGTGTGTGTGTGTGTGATCAGCGGTGTGTCTGTCAGTATGTCTGTATGTCTGTGTGTGCACCACACACCGACGCCTCCTGAGCACTAAAATAACAATACAAATTATTCTGAACTTTAAACGTAGGGTGCCTTTCAACAATCAAATAGCCAGCCAGCCAGCCAGCCAGACAGCCAGCCAGCCAGCACACACACACACACACACACACACACACACACACACACACACACACACACACACACACACACACACACACACACACACACACACACACACACACACACACACACACACACACACTCACACTCACACACATTCACAAGCCACTTCGCTGCGGCTGTGTCCTCAGCTGACCCGTGTCGACCCACGAGTCGTGTCCTCTGCCTTGTGCATAACTGTATGTAGCCCCACGGCGTCAAAGTCCCCCCAACCCCACACCCCTCACCCCCACCACCACCACCACCGCCATCGCCGCCAACACAGCCAGGAAGTAGGTCGACTCAGCTGAGAAAAAATTAAAAACCTGTAGCCGAATTATACCTATATAGCCTTTCTTGTCAGCGTGTCAGGCGGGGCGGATTCGCGAGCTGACCTCAGTGAGACCACAAAGTGAACGCTAGCCGTGTGCTGGGTGGCCGAGCCATGAGTGCGAGAAAATAAAAACCGTTCTGTGTGTGTGTGTGTGTGTGTGTGTGTGTGTGTGTGTGTGTGTGTGTGTGTGTGTGTGTGTGTGTGTTGTTGTTGTTGTTGTTGTTGTTGTTGTTGTTGTTGTTGACTCTTTCAATGGTGGCGTTTGTCCGGTTTGCTGTTTTGCTGTCCGTCGTTGTCGTCGGTCCTCTTGCTAGTCCTCCTTCTCAGTCTTCTCCCCCCATCCCCGACCCACTCTCTCTCTCTCTCTCTCTCTCTCTCTTCTCTCTCTCTCTCTCTCTCTCTCTCTCTCTCTCTCTCTCTTTTCTTCTTCTTCTTCTTCTTCTTCTTCTTCTTCCATCTGAAGCCTATTTCGTACACAAGAAGTAATAACCAGTGGAAGACTTGTTTTCTTTCACGTAACCCGGGCAGACTGATTGGGCGATCGCTGAACTGAACTGAAGTTGTCGAGAGTTCGCACGGATCCTGAGGCTGTATATATATATATATATATATATATATATATGTGCTTACCACCTAGCGTGTGCAAGGCAAGCTCAAAGCTGCATCCTCTCTCTATGTATTACTGTATCTTGCATCACGGCGGTATGTGTCTATCCTTTGCCAACCTTGGTAGAAGGCACAGTTCATGAAAACTAAAGAATTATGGTGTATATACACTCAAGCTCAAAAGTAAAGGAACGTATTACAACAATGCACAGATGTTCAAGCCTCGCGAATCCAAACACATGAAAGGTTAGATAGAAAGAACGATATTTATTAGGACAAAACACATCATGCTTAACGCTAGCAATCATTCTTGTTTCAGGTTTATTTTTTGTTTATTTGTTCAAGCCTCAGTAAACTATTTCCAAAAAAGGTCTCATTGGTCCACCTCCACTGAACATGCAATCGTTTTCACGTGCTCTTCATCGAGTGTGGGACACCTGAGAAACGTGTCCGATATGTGTACAAATTACAGTTGTACCAGTATTATGTAGGCTACGACTGGGGAAGTTCGGGGGTCATTAAACCGATGCCAACGGGATGGCGAAGCCTTCGCTTAGTTCGACATTCAATAGTTAGACTGTTTGCCAAGATAGAGACACACAGCTAAAAAATGTCAAAGACATCCAAACATAATCGTCTACAGTGTCAATGATTCCACAAACATAATGGTCTATAGTGTCAATGATAGGCCACAAACATCATCGTTCACAGTGTCAATGATTCCACAAACATAATCGTTCACAGTGTCAATGATTCCACAAACATAATAGTCCACAGTGTCAATGATTCCACAAACATAATCTTCCACAGTGTCAATGATTCCACAAACATAATCGTTCACAGTGTCAATGGTTCCACAAACATAATAGTCTACAGTGTCAATGATTCCACAAACATAACTGTCCACAGAGTCAATGATTCCACAAACATAATCGTCCACAGTGTCGGTGATATCCACAGACATAATCATCTACAGTGTCAGTGATTCCACAGACATAATCGTCTATAGTTTCAGTTATTCCACAAACATAATCGTCTACAGTGTCAATGATTCCACAAACATAATCGTTCACAGTGTCAATGATATCCACAGACATAATCGTCTACAGTGTCAATGATTCCACAAACATAATCGTCTACAGTGTCATGTCAATGATATCCACAAACATAATCGTCCATAGTGTCAATGATTCCACAAACATAATCTTCTACGGTGCGAATGATATCCACCAACATAATCATCTACAGTGTCAATGATTCCACAAACATAATCGTTCACAGTGTCAATGATTCCACAAACATAATCGTCTACAGTGTCAATGATTCCACAAACAATCGTTCACAGTGTCAATGATTCCACAAACATAATCGTCCACAGTGTCAATGATTCCACAAACATAATTGTCCACAGTGTCAATGATTCCACAAACATAACCGTCTACAGTGTCAATAATTCCACAAACATAATCATCCACAGTGTCAGTGATTCCACAAATCATTGTCGCCTGTCTGAAATCGTTATCTGACAACATTTGATGAGAACATAATAGGTGTTAGACTTTGTATAATGTGTACGTGAAATGAGATATAGCGGCCACGTTTTGCTTCCGCACCCAGTTTCCTAGTTTTCTCTCTACTGGAAAGGTGCTTGGATTTCTGAGGGTTAAAGTTGCTTAAGGTTTTGGCATGAGTATATATGTCTATCGTATAAATTATATAGGGGCATATAATTAGAGAGAGAGAGGGATTCATCTATCTATCTATCTATCTATCTGTGTGTGTGTGTGTGTGTGTGTGTGTGTGTGTGTGTGTGTGTGCCCCCCCCCCGTAACATGTGAGTGCAGCAATGTGAAACGTCACGTTTCTGAAGCTAAACGTTTCTATATCTCACGTCATCAATGACAGCCTCAAGCCTGTGTGAGATAAGCTACACTATACAGTCTGCAACTCGGTGTTGCGAGTGAGACGTTTGCGCCACTGTGGATGAAAAGAAACGAGTGCGCGCTCAGCGAATACGCCACTGTGACAGAAGGGGTTCTAAATATACATGTCTGCGCTTACCTCGACTGACCTTGACGTAGTCACGTAGGCATATCATGTGGAGCTATTTAAAGTATCACTCCTTCCCAGCTCTTTGCGTCACGGATCTGTCTGAGCTTTCGTAGCCTAGCGGTCACTAACGGCAACGGTCGTCGGGTAAGTACCGCGGACGCAGAAATTAAGGTTGACTGTCGTTGTCTTGGATGTCGCTCCAGTGGATGTCGCTCCAGCAGAGGTAGCTCCAGTGGATGTCGCTCCAGTGGATGTCACTCCGAGGGATGTGACCCGAACGGACAGACAGCACCGCATATTCCAGGAACGTGCAGATCAAAAGCCTTGAGAACTAATCCTTTTTGCTTTCTGATTCTGCTTCCCATGTTTCTCCTGCTCAGAAACCCAAGAGTCTAGCATGAATAGTTGGTTGCATCCCAGACGGGGTTGTCCTGCTTCATAGATATTCTTAGAGATGGTGACTGCAAGGCATTTCGCCAGCTTTTGGAGGCTGTGATCATGAAGGAAGAGACGGTGGTGACTCCAAGGCATTTCGCCAGCTTTCTGGAGGCTGTGCTCATGAAGGAAGAGACGGTGACTCCATGGCATTTCGCCAGCTTTCTGGAGGCTGTACCCACGAAGGAAGAGACGGTGACTCCATGGCATTTCGCCAGCTTTCTGGAGGCTGTACTCATGAAGGAAGAGACGGTGACTCCATGGCATTTCGCCAGCTTTCTGGAGGCTGTACTCATGAAGGAAGAGACGGTGACTCCATGGCATTTCGCCAGCTTTCTGGAGGCTGTACTCATGAAGGAAGAGACGGTGACTCCATGGCATTTCGCCAGCTTTCTGGAGGCTGTACTCACGAAGGAAGAGATGGTGACTCCATGGCATTTCGCCAGCTTTCTGGAGGCTGTGCTCATGATGGAGGCTGTGCTCATGATGGAGGCTGTGCTCATGAAGGAAGAGACGGTGACTCCATGGCATTTCGCCAGCTTTCTGGAGGCTGTGCTCACGAAGGAAGAGACGGTGACTCCATGGCATTTCGCCAGCTTTCTGGAGGCTGTGCTCACGAAGGAAGAGACGGTGACTCCATGGCATTTCGCCAGCTTTCTGGAGGCTGCGCTCATGATGGAGGCTGTGCTCATGAAGGAAGAGATGGTGACTCCATGGCATTTCGCCAGCTTTCTGGAGGCTGTGCTCATGAAGGAAGAGATGGTGACTCCATGGCATTTCGCCAGCTTTCTGGAGGCTGTGCTCACGAAGGAAGATGGTAAGGGCCTTCAAAGATCGCCCTGCTTCATGCCGATTGTCTCATCCTTGTCAGTATTAATTAACGCTGCAAGCTCCGAGTTCATGAAGAGCTCCGATAATCCTGTTCACAGCCTCCCTCCCTAATTCAGCGCTGTTGTCCATGACGGGCCATTGTCGGCGTCCCCTCAGTTCGCTTCAGCGTTTTCTTGCGAGTTCAGAGTTGCTTTACGTCCAGAGAAACCGTACGGACTATTAGGGACGGGGAGCCTAGGACGTCCACCTCGACCTTTACACAGCTCCTGAGCTCTGAAATGCAGGGTTCCAGTTCAATGTTGCTTCACATCAATTGGGCGATTCAGGTGGGGTTATTAACTCCCTTGACTTTTGCCCGGTATCGCTTAAGTCCCTTGGCTGCTTTTACTTCCGGTGCGTACTTTCTTCACAATGGAAGGCGGTGACAGTGAATTTTCGAATTTTACACTGCCAACTTTAAAGGCATTTTTGGAGGCCCGTAGTCATAATGTGTCTAGCAATAAGCAATATCTTGTTGCTCGTGCTATAGGATGCCCTAAAATACATTTTCTCTACGAACTCGCGATCTTCTGGTCAGCCCAAAAACGACGCAAAGACACTTTTTTTCCCACCCTCCATCCCCTTTCTACGGTAAATTTTGCAACTGCAACAGTATTGGCATTTGTACTGCTTCGCGATTCTAGGTTCAACTTCCACTGTTATACACAGCGTGAAGCAACGCCTACTCAGAAATCGTTCCGGAAATGTGCTGCGACCTCTCGCGCCTTCCTGCGCGAAAGATTACAAAGCGCATTCACTCTAGCAAACCAGCTTCGCTGAATCGCCCAATAGAGACCATTCGGACTATTAGGGACTCTATGACTCTATGGACACTAGGGACTCTGAATGTCTGTGTGTCTGTAGCCCAGGATGGCTACCTCGACTTTCACGCAGCTCCTGAGCTCTATCTTCTTGCTTCAGCCAATGGATCTTTATCGGGAGCACTAGCGCCCTTCGTTTCCTCGGGACAAAAATCCAGTCCTCCTTCTATTCGTCATTCTCGTGCTACCAATAGTCCCTTCTGTCCACTTCAGTTCAGTTCAAGACGGTATACATGCGCTCGGAAAGCCCATATGCGTTCAATTCCGTCTCTCAGAAGATTCCCCAACGTCGCCTTTGAAATAGTTCTAATGTTCGTCTGATTGACGATGGTCCTTTTGGACGTATGTCAGTCACACAACCGTTTTTACAGGAACTCATTATTTAGGATCCAAACACATAAAAGGTTCAAAAGAACGCTATTTATTAGGACAAAACGCAACATGCAAATTTGCGGGTTAAACCGCTTTATCAAGCTACAAAACGACACTTAAACAACAACTAAACACCGAAAAACGATAAAAAGAGAGATGGAGAGCTAAGCCACTTATCTGTTTTGGGTTGAACTGTGTTATTTTCGTGTCCAGTGCCTGGACATTATTTAGGAGTAAACTTAGCATTTGATAAAGACGGAGAGGGGCTTAAGACGTTTATTCATTTGAAAAGTGGGGAATAAAACATGATGCTTTGACCATAATGCAGAACAGAATACATTTTGAAATGGTGCCTTGATCCTTCCATTGACTCCACGTGTTTGGAAGAGGTATGGGGAAGAGGGAGGGTGAGGATTTAGACGATACGTTAAATAAACAAAGAAAAGGATGTCTTATCAGTGCAGTCACATCCCATGATTCAGTCGTGTGTCAAGCACGGGAAACAAGGGAATTCTTTTCCGACAAGCGGGCTGTTCCAGGATTTCAGAAGAAAGAGCTGATGCGCGTAGTTAGGAGTTCCAAAATGTTTCACCCGCGGTCCCAGTATGAAGCAAGGTCGTAGATTAGCGTAATGTAATATCTATGATAATTTTTCTGCTTAACTAAAGTACTTTTTGTTGGTTCGGGGTGGGTGTGGGTGTGGATGTGTGGGTGGGGGGGTGGTGTCTGTCTGTCTGTCTGTGTCTGTCTATGTGTGTCTATTGTGTTTGTGTGTGTGTGTGTGTGTGTGTGTGTGTGTGTGTGTGTGTGTGTGTGTGTGTGTGTGTCTGTGTCTGTGTGTCTGTGTCTGTGTGTCTGTGTCTGTGCGTGTGACTGTCTGTGTGTCTATGTGTGTCTGCTTGTGCGTCGGTGTGAGTGTGTGTGTGTGTGTGTGTGTGTGTGTGTGTGTGTGTGTGTGTGTGTGTGTGTGTGTGTGTGTGTGTGTGTGTGTTGTGTGTGTGTGTGTGTCTGTGTGTGTCTGTGACCGTGTGTGTCCGTGTCTGTGTGTCTGTGTGCGTGTGTTATCAGAGGGTACTGAGAGCATTCGAAGTTTAGCAAAAAAAATCCATCCCTCACATATTAACGTTTCAGTTGAGTACTGTACGCTTTGAAGATGCAGAGAAAACAGAATGCAGTGAACCAATAATATTAACTTGCAAAATAGTTTCTCTCTGTATTTCCCGAGGTGGAATACAAGGAATGCAGAAATGAAGGTCCTCTCGGCCACTGAAATCCCAGATCTACCGAAGGTTCTCCTTTCTACTCCTTGGACTAAGTCAGAATAAAGCTGCGTAGGCTTCACCAGCCGTTGGGAATCTCGTGACCCTAATTTCTATCTTTCCACTTCATCCAGCTTCGGCGTCCCCCTCCCTCCATACACCCCCACCCCCACCCCCACCCCCACCCCCCCACCCCCCCCCTACGCCGACGCCCCCCTGCACGTGCCTCAGACTGAAAAATGTTTTCATTTATTATCGTTTAACTGTCGTTTTGTCACTCTGAAAAAATCACAGTACTGTCAGATATACATAGGTCTTGTTGCATCTAACGAGACCAGCAAAAAGCTTAAAGGGATGGACAGTCATGACAATTTTATCTGGCATGAAAATTATTTGAACGATTGGGGTCCCCCCCCCCCCCCCCCAAAAAAAAACAAAAAAAACAACAACAACAAAACGGAACATACGGTCTGCTATGTTCATATCGCAAATGACTGTATGTTATTTCTCGATCTCGATATACATTATGTGTGTTATATTGTGCTTGTTCAGCGCTTTGAACCGCAGAGTAAGCGCTTTCGAAATTTCCTTTATTTATGATGCTGATGACGCTGATGATGCTGATGATGATGATGATGATGATGATGATGACGACGTGCACAGAACAGAAATTGGCATTAGTAGCTCCACCCAACTATCGGCTCTATCGCTGGGGTTTTCCCCACCTTCAGAAGATCAGACAATTCTGCCATCCGACAATCAGCTATCAAACGTATGGCAACAGGGGGAATTTGTCACTTCAGCTCCAGAATCAGGCCGAAAGTCAAACAGAGAGAGAGAATGAGGGGGAGAGGGAGAGAGAGAGAATGAAGGGGAGAGGGAGAGAGAGAGAGAATGAGGGGCAGAGAGAGAATGAGGGGGAGAGGGGGAGAGAGACTGAGGATGAGGGGGAGAGGGAGAGAGGCAGAGAGAGAATGAGGGGGAGAGGGGGAGAGGGAGAATGTGGGGAAGAGGGAGAGACAGAGCGAGAATGAGGGGGAGAGAAAGAGAGAATGAGGGGGAAAGGGAGAGAAAGAGAGATAGGGAATGAGGCAGAGAAAGAAAGAGAGCTAGAATGATAGGGAGAGATGGAGGAAGAGTGTGAGGCGCGCGCGCGCGTGTATGTGTGTGTGTGTGTGTGTCTCTCTCTCTCTCTCTCTCTCTCTCTCTCTCTCTCTCTCTCTCTCTCTCTCTCTCTCTCTCTCTCTCTCTCTCTCTCTCTCTCTCTCTCTCTCTCGATCAGTGCGCGTGCCAAGCGGTGTCGGTAATCACTTTTCAGTCCGTGCGCAGAAGTGCAATTTGCATCTTCCTGAGTGGTGCATCAGGGGGGAAAGAAATGCACAGGTGTTGCGTCACTTGTGTGCAAAAAGTCTCTGAGGCCGCTAAAAATAACCCCGAAGATCCCGTGGGTACCCAATTGCGTGTGAAGATAGGTAAGAGACAGTGACACTATCAACGCCCATCGCCACGCAGGTAAATCGGGACTGCCGTGCACACTCACACCTGTACGTTGCTGCAGCGAAAACTGCATGCATAGGTCGGTGCTAGCTGTTTCGCGTCCTGGGCGGATCTAGAGAGAGTTCTTTGGGGGGTGAAGGGTTGGGGGGGGGGGGAGTGGGCGGGGAAGGGGGGTGAGGTCGACCCACACTCCGAGCACCGCTTTCCGGCACCTTCCTCCAAACTCTGCCAGATTTAGTTACGCCACTGAAGGGGCACTCTTTATCTCCGCGCAGCTGTCCAGCGTCGCGGCCAGCGCCCTCCGAAAGGTTCGGGTACTAATATGACTGTGGAAGCAACCTAGCGCCAAAGCACGCACGTAAACATGAGGCGCATCCACCCCGGGTGAAGAAAAGAGTTCTGTCTCGATTCAAACAATTTTGTTTTTTTCGAGCTGGCGTAAGCAACGTGGTCAGTTATAAAACAAACGTCTGATATAATTTGAGTTGTTTGTAACAAACTTACTACTGTTTGAGCACCAACAAAAAAACTGCTCGTTAGCTGACAGTTTTCTGGGACCTATTGCGTAACTAAATACGGCTGTGGTTGAAGGAAGGATGTCGTAAACCAGTGCTTGGAGTTTGGGGTCGACCGTCTGATCTTCAGTCTTATGTACTGTGGTCACTACGAGTGCGGGGGGGGGGGGGGGGGGGGGGGGGTGCGGAGAGGGGATCAACACACTGCAGATGAGAGCATCACTCTAGTTCAACGAGGTTGACGATGATACTAGAGACGGTTGGTACACGGGTGGTAGTGGTAGTGGTAGTGTTTAGGGAACTATTTTTTCTCGTGACGTCAGCGATCTGTGTGCGGATCAGAGGTCACAGGTCAGAGGTTACGAAGATTGTTTACCACATGACTCAAGTTTTTCGTCTACTGCTGCGTTCTCACCACAGTGAATTCGTAGGGACCATTTGACTTTATTTAGCTATGTAAACTTTAAACTTTTACCTTTCTTTGTAGATTAGCATCGTATGCTTGTATGAGATTGTAATTTGGATTGCTTTTGTTGATTTTATTGCTGTTTTAGCTTTACGATGCAACCCTATCGAATTCATCCGAAATCAAAATGGTGGACCGTAGCGGTGCAACTGACTGAAGTAACCAGCTGCCGCCGAGTGCGTCTTTGGCTTCAGTTTTACGAGCATAACAACTACTTGACCAGTGATGCCGCAAAAG
The DNA here is from genome assembly GCA_018857735.1 of Alviniconcha marisindica. Lineage (NCBI taxonomy): Eukaryota > Metazoa > Mollusca > Gastropoda > Provannidae > Alviniconcha > Alviniconcha marisindica. Next base: position 399,709 of record JABMCL010002590.1, read on the forward strand.
ATTAATTTGTAAAGTTTGTCACTGAATGAACCTTCTCAAGTTACTTTTCTGTGTGAAAGGGCACGTGTTTAGGTAGCGATCTGTGCGACTTCGGCTACGTTACGCTTGAGGTACGTGCACAAGCGTAGGTAGACAGTCGGGTTGCGCCACTACCACCACCACTACCACTACCACCCGTGTACTAACCCTCTCTAATTATGGTGATGGTAGTGGTGGTAGTGAAATGTGTGTGTGTGTGTGTGTGTGTGTGTGTGTGTGTGTGTGTGTGTGTGTGCGTGCGTGCGTGTGTGCG
>JABMCL010002590.1:410000-420000 GCA_018857735.1 Alviniconcha marisindica
GTTGTTGCTTTACGTCCACAGAGACCGTACGGACCATTAGGGACGGGGAGCCCAGGACGTCCACCACGTCGACTTTCACACAGCTCCCGAGAGTTGGAGCTAACTCCCTGTTTCTGTCCGTCATTCCAACTCTGTCAGTTCCTTTAAATCTTCCTTGAAAACCTTTCTCTTTTGAAAAACCCTTTCTTCGGTCCCATTGCCTCGATATACGATTGTGTGTGTGTGTGTGTGTGTGTGTGTGTGTGTGTGTGTGTGTGTGTGTGTGTGTGTGTGTGTGTGTGTGTGTGTGCGTGCTTGCGTGCGTGCGTACGTGCGTGTGTGCGTGCGTGCGGGGGTGTGCATGTTGTATGCATTGAATCTTGAAAACATGTACATTTAAAGAATGTGTAAGCGCTTAGGGCCTGTACGGTTCAGGCGCTTCAAGTATCCATTATTATTATTACTGTATTATTGCTGCACCGTCGTTTAGCCTACAGTTGCGTGCCCCTCGCAAAACTAGGTAAATCGTCTTGATACCCGTCCATTCTCATCCTGCATTTCTGATGACGAAAGAGACTAGGAGGGAGAGAGGCGGATGGGGAGAGAAGACATCTATTCGGTATGGGAGGTGTGTGTGTGGGGACGTTGAGGGGGGTTGAGGAGGAGCGGGTAGAGGTCATCCCCTGAAGGGAGTAATAAAGTAATAATGTATGCGAATTGCGGCTGAGTAGTGAAATGTTGGGGTTATTGGGAGATTATCACGATCAGACGTCTCGACGTTTTGAATTATTAACCTTGCCCATTTTAAATGAGGTGCACGTGATCCATATAATCACAGACCGTTCGCCTAGATGGAATCGTCCATTTTGTGGTCGGGGTGGTAGGGTGGAAGTTGGTTGGTTGATTCTTGATGTTCAGTTCCCAAATCTGCCGCGAAGGTAAAATTAATATAGTATTAGGATTAATGGAGTATCAGGATTGTAGTATTACGGCGTCACAAATCGTGAAGTCACACGTAAAAGTCCAGCTTGCTTTTCGGGCTACACGAAGGTGAAATGATCACAGAGTCACAGGTAAATATCCAACTCGCTCTTCATGCTCAGTACACGAAGGTGAAATTATCAAGTCACGAGTAAAACTCCAACTCACTCTTCAAGCTACACGAAGGTGAAATGATCATAGAGTCACAGGTAAATATCTAACTCGCTTTTCATGCTCAGTACACGAAGGTGAAATTATGGTCAAGTCACAAGTAAAACTCCAACTCACTCTTCAAGCTACACGAAGGTGAAATTATCCCCGACTCACAGGTAAATATCTAACTCGCTCTTCACGCTACACGAAGGTGAAATTATCCCCGACTCACAGGTAAATATCTAACTCGCTCTTCATGCTCTGTACACGAAGGTGAAACTCCAACTCACTCTTCAAGCTACACGAAGGTGAAATTATCACAGAGTCACAGGTAAAATATCTAACTCGTTCTTCATGCTACATGAAGGTGAAATTATGGTCAAGTCACAAGTAAAACTCCAACTCACTCTTCAAGCTACACGACGGTGAAATTATCATCAAGTCACCAATAAAACTCGAACTCCTTTTTTCTTTTTTTCTTTTTCTTTTTTGTTAAAATTATTGATTCACCACTGTGTGCCATGTGCAGTCAGGAAGAAGAAACCATTAGTCAATTAGTCATTTACTCTATGGATGTACCAAGTCACAGTCCTTTTTGAAAAATCTTCAGTCCTTTATCAGGGAAAAATGTGTCAACTACAAAAAAATTGAACTTACAGAAAAGTTTATTGTTTGGTGTCCTGCAGAATGTATTCACAGATAAGGTATTGGATCTAACTGTTACGCTAGCCAAGTTCTATATTTCCAAATGCAAACAGCAGGAAACTGCTCCCAACCTTAAAGCTTTTCTCAGAATCCTAAAGGACAGGTACACTGTGGAAAGATATTTACATATTACTACAGACAAATTGCATGATTTTGACCTACAGTGGCTTCCCTACAAGGGATTGGTTATCTAAAGATAACCTAAAGCATTGTTGTTTTCTAAACCCTGTATATAAACGGATTGGCCACCTTTATTACAAAGAAAGCACTCCACAGGTTGTTGTTGTTTTTAAATCCACCTCACCTCTTCCAGCTAAAAATTAACTTCACGTCACAAGTAAAACTCCAACTCACTCTTCAATCTACTCGAAGGTGAAATTAATACTAGTATCAGCGCAAGACACAAATCGTCAAGTCACAAGTTAAAGTAATTCTCTGTTTATGCTGCATGTCCTTTTATGCTTGAGGATGATGGGGGGTGGGGTGGGGTGGGGGGGGGGGGGGGGAGTGAAGCTTAATAAGCAAGAAAGCACACATTAGAAAGATAGAGAGATACAGACAGATATAATTCCTGATAGTAAATGAAGGTGCATCGTCATTGTGCACGCATGTGTGCTTTCTTCTTCTCTTCTTCTTCTTCTCCTGCTCCTCCCCCCCCCCCTCCCTCCCCCCCCTCCCCCCCTTTTTCCAGTCTTCCTGTGTAGGTGTTATTGTTGTTTTTTAGGGTCACCCCAGGACGAATCACACATTTGAAATCCTTTTACAAAACACAAGTCACTAAATCACAAGTATGTCTAATTCACTGTTACAACGTAAAAAGAAAAACACCCATCTGTCTATCTATCAATGCACTATAACACGATTTGGTACCTATTAATATTCCGAAGGCAAGTGGGAACCTGCTTAAACGGCTTGTACTAGAAACATGGTGGCCTGTTTTATTCCGCGTACCAACACTTAAAAAGTACAGAGAGGATCTGAAAAAAATGAAAGTGAATGGACCGTGAAAGTAGAAATTAAGACAAAGAAGAAATTCCTGGCAGTGGGCGAAGGATGCGTGGATATATTCTGACCAACTCCAAATTTTAAAATGGAGAACATTCGTTAGCTCTGGGTTCTCAACGGAAGGGACCTTAATTTCTGCGTCCGCAGTACCCAACTGCGGGAGAAGAGCGTGCAAGCTTTGTTAGTTTATATAATAATATGAATCGTAACATCCCAGCCACCACATGAAGGTGAGTCCGTGGGGACGAGAGGGCAAAAAAAAAAAAAAAAAGCTGTGGGTGGGGGGAGGGCGGGGAGGGGGGGGGGGGTTGTCAAGCAAGGTCAATGGAAAAGAACAGAAAAAAAAAATGCACTCACCAGTACGACATGACAGCACAAACAGGACGATGCACGGACGTTTTCGACAAATATTAATCTTCTTCTGGCTAGCTGTCTATTATTCATCGCTTGTTGCGAGTTAGCTGACTGTCTGTTCTCTTCTGGGTTTCCTACTTCCACAACTGTCTTCTTCTTCTTCTTCTTCTTCTTCTTCTTCTTCTTCTTTTCTTCTTATTTTCAGTAAGTTGTAGCTGAATGTTGTTTGTTTTTTAACTAAATAAAGCAATGTTTTGTCGAAACATTTGTATATTGTCTTGTATATCAAAATTAATAAAGTTAGTCCGTGTATGCTTTAAATTATTACAGTAATACGATTTTTATTTAAAACCAAATTTTAAAATCAGTTGGTCATAATCTTTGTCATGTCAGATGCAACTGTATTAACTAGATACTGTTTTGTTGTTGTTGTTGCTGTACTTTGCTTGGAGCTCGTTTTTGCGGAACTGGGACAGGCGCATTATAAATAAATTTTATTATTATTATTATTATTATATACAGTTCGTTGTGTGTGGTGTCTTATTGGTAAGTTATTTTTCTCTGTCCCCTTTCCATTCTCTCTCTCTCTCTCTCTCTCTCTCTCTCTCTCTCTCTCTCTCTCTCTCTCTCTCTCTCTCTCTCTCTCTCTCTCTCTCTCTCTCTCTCTCTCTCTCTCTCTCTCTCTCTCTCTCTCAGCAAAACGAAGTAAAGCATACATATTTATGCATATATTAAAAGTGACACTGGACTGAATATGAAACGAGAATGTGAAATGACACCAGGCCCAAGTAAAAGACTTCAAAGACGACGACTATGATGATGATGATGATGATGACGACGACGATTATGATGATGATGCCCCAGAGCCAGCAGGGACGATTTCAACGGGGTAGTGGGGGTGGGGGTGGCAATGGTAGTGGTGGTGGAGGTGGAGGTATAGAGGAGTAGGTTGGGTTGGGGGTGGGGTGGGGGGGGGGGGGAGGGTCGAGGGAAAGGGGACATGCCACGGGGTTGAGATAAAGGTTATTCCGTGCAGAGATGCGTCCGCCTGCTCGTCTCCTTGCCTCGGCTGTTTATGCATAGGCCTATCGCGCCATGTGGCAGTTTCCTGATAAATGGTTCTTCGCCGTTTGGCGCCACGTGCAACTGAACTTCCTCTACTCTGTCATGTCTCTCATCGGTGCAGTCGCCGCGCGGTCCTTTTCCGGGCCCGATTGCACAATGACGTCCATTATGGATTTGGAATGTGATGGTGATGATGATGATGATGATGGTGGTGGTGGTGGTGGTGGTGGTGGTGGTGGTGGTGGTGACGATGATGATGGTGGTGGTGGTGGTGGTGGTGGTGGTGGTGGTGGTGGTGATGATGACACCGAAAGCATAATCCTAGTGGTGATGGTGGTGGCGATGGTGGTGATCGATATTCTTGGTGTTGCTCTAGAAGCTCTATTACACGATGAATTCGGAGTGTAATGATGATGACAACATCGACATCACAATCCTAGTGGAGACGATGTGGTGATGGTGGTGGTATTCTTGGTGTTGCACTAGAGGCCCGATTACAAAATGATGTCGACCAAGGATTTGGAGCGTGATGATGGTGATGATGATGACAACATCGACAACATAATCCTAGTGGTGATGGTGGCGGTTGTTGTGGTGTTCTTGTTGCACTAGAGGCGCGATTGCACAATGATGTCGACCATGGATTTGGAGCGTGATGATGGTGATGAAGATGGTGACAACATCGACAGCATAATCCTAGTGGTGGTGGTGGTGGTGGTGGTGGTGGTGGGGTGGTGATGGTGGTGGTGATGGTGGTGGTGGTGAGACTGCTCATGGTCTAGAGGTCCGATTACACGATGATGTCGACAATGAACTGGGGTGCGATATGATGGTGATGATGATGATGATGGTGATGATGATGATAACAACATCAACAACACAACCATAGTGCTCCTACTGGTGGTACTGGTGGTGGTATTGACGCTGCCATTGTTACTGCGCTACTTCTGTTGCTGTTGCTGCTGCTTGTTGTGGTGGTGAAGAAGGGGAAGTGCATTTTCAGCTGCTGTTGCTGTTTGCTTGTGGTGGTGACGAAGAGGTGCAAATGTTACCAACCAATAGCTTCTCCGGCAGGAACAGATCCACGGGCCAGGCGGTCTTCCGCAGGGTATCCTGGAGCGGGCAGTGCTGGAGATGGTCAGTGGTCACTGGAGCGGGCAGTGCTGGAGATGGTCAGTGGAGCGGGCAGTGCTGGAGATGGTCAGTGGTCACTGGAGCGGGCAGTGCCGGAGATGGTCACTGGTCACTAGAGCGGGCAGTGCTGGAGATTGTCACTGGAGCGGGCAGTGCCGGAGATGGTCACTGGAGCGGGCAGTGCTGGAGATGGTCACTGGTCACTGGAGCGGGCAGTGCCGGAGATGGTCATTGGTCACTGGAGCGGGCAGTGCTGGAGATAGTCACTGGTCACTGGAGCGGGCAGTGCCGGAGATGGTCACTGGTCATTGGAGCGGGCAGTGCTGGAGATGGTCAGTGGTCATTGGAGCGGGCAGTGCTGGAGATGGTCAGTGGAGCGGGCAGTGCTGGAGATGGTCAGTGGTCACTGGAGCGGGCAGTGCTGGAGATGGTCACTGGTCACTGGAGCGGGCAGTGCCGGAGATGGTCACTGGTCACTAGAGCGGGCAGTGCTGGAGATGGTCACTGGTCATTGGAGCGGGCAGTGCTGGAGATTGTCACTGGTCACTGGAGCGGGCAGTGCCGGAGATGGTCACTGGTCACTAGAGCGGGCAGTGCTGGAGTTGGTCACTGGTCATTGGAGCGGGCAGTGCTGGAGATTGTCACTGGTCACTGGAGCGGGCAGTGCTGGAGATGGTCACTGGAGCGGGCAGTGCTGGAGATTGTCACTGGTCACTGGAGCGGGCAGTGCTGCAGATGGTCACTGGTCACTGGAGCGGGCAGTGCTGGAGATGGTCACTGGTCACTGGAGTGATGCTGCAGTCACATTTCTTTCTGACTGTCCCACCTTGTTGAACTGGTGTGCGCTCAGCCTGTTGTGCCCGACTTTTAGCCTCAGAAGGATGACCTGGTTATTTCATTTCACCTTATAGTGGCTGTCAGATTTATGCCGATGATGTATTGCGAGGAGACGTCGGGCTCTGTGTGCGTGCGTGCGTGCGTGCGTGCGTGCGTGCGTGCGTGCGTGCGTGCGTGCGTGTGTGTGTGTGTGTGTGTTGTGTGTGTGTGTGTGTGTGTGTGTGTGTGTGTGTGTGTGTGTGTTTAGATCTGTATCTGTGTGTATGTGTAGTGTATATGTGCGTGCGTGCGTGCGTGCGTGCGTGCGTGCGTGCGTGCGTGCGTGTGCGTGCGTGTGTGTGTGTGTGTGTGTGTGTGTGTGTGTGTGTGTGCGTGTGTGTATCTGTGTATGTGTGTGTGTGTGTGTGTGTGTGTGTGTGTGTGTGTGTGTGTGTGTGTGTGTGTGTGTCTGTGTGTCTGTGTGTTGTGTCTGTGTCTGTATCTGTGTGTGTGGCTTGCACGCTATAGGTGAGTGATGTGCGTGTGTGTGTGTGTGTTGTGTGTGTGTGTGTGTGTGGTGTGTGTGTGTGTGTGTGTGTGTGTGTGTGTGTGTGTGTGTGTGTGTGTGTGTGTGTGTGCTTGCAGATGATAGGTGTGTGTGTGTGTGTGTGTGTGTGTGGTGTGTGTGTGTGTGTGTGTGTGTGTTGTGTGGTGGTGCGTGCTGTGTGTGTGTGCGTGCGTGAGTCGTTGGGTGGGGGGGGGTGGGGGGGGGGGGGGGGGGGGGGGGGGGAGGGAGAAGGGATGCATGATAAATTTGTGCATGTTAATATTGTGCGTCTTGATGTCGATTGTTTTAAAAAGAAGAAAAAAGGCACTGGACAAGAAAACAACATCTCAACCAAAAAAGAAGTTATTTCGTTTCTCGTCTCATTTTTTCATCGTTTTTCACCGTTTAAATCTTGTTTAAGTGTCGTTTTGTAGCTTGACAAAGGAGATTACCCCGAAAATTTGCAGATTGTGTGTCTGTGTCATAATAAATAAGCGTTTCTTTTTAACCTTTTATGTGTTTGGACCATGTCGATTGTTTTAGCTTGATCACGAAACGTACGCGCTTAGATCTTACCTGAGAAATGGCGCTCTAAGACCCCACTATTGTTATTATCATTATTAAAATATAACTGTCAAGAGAAAGGTGAGCACAAGAGGAATGGAACCTGGGATCGCCTGCTTACCGGCCAGCCGAGCGCCTCATCTTCAGACCACACCGGCCCATGCGCATGTTTGCAATGTTTTGTCTGCAGTCCTACCACTCAGAAATTTCCAAACATATAAAAGGTTAAAAGGAACGCTACTTTAATCACACATGGTTCAGGAGCTGTGTGAGAGTCGAGGTGGACGTCCTGGACTGTCCGTCCTAATGAGCCTTCTGGTTTCCGTGGACGTAAAGATTTATTGCACCGTGCTTCGGCATTGGTCACAACTTGTCCCTAATATGTCAACTGACATCTGAGGACATAAAGCATCACTTCATCATCATCTGCTTTAATAATAGTGAGCCGGTTTGGCCTAGCGGTAAGGCGTTAGGCTGGTAAGCGGAAGGACCTCGGTTCGATACTGCTTCGGCTCTCCTTTCTCTTCAAAAAGGTTGTGGTTTGTGGACACTGTCCTGTGACTTTGTCCATCACTTCCTACTGAAACATTAAAATGACTCTCACCGCTGCCCATCTTAATGCAGGAATCATTCTGGTGGTGACAGTGTAGCGATAGGTATATAATCTCCCTCTCCCCCACACCTCCATTCATACCCCCTCCATTCATGTTTTGTTTTTTCTTTCTACCTAGCAGTGTTCTGTCTTCAACGTTTTTATGATGGGGATCATTCAGCGTTATTTAGTCCGACCAGTTTCCTAAGTGACTCTAGCTAACCTTTCAACTCACCAAGTTGTTCACGCCTGTTTCTATACACACCATCGGTTTATTGCTCTGCACTCCTCGTCTTACGTTTTCCCATGACACTCATGCCCTCTCAGATTAGGTTGTGTGTGTGTGTGTGTGTGTGTGTGTGTGTGTGTGTGTGTGTGTGTGTGTGTGTGTGTGTGTGTGTGTGTGTGTGTGTGTGTGTGTGTTGTGAAAGTGTGAAAGTGTGGTGTGTGTGTGTGTGTGTGTGTGTGTGTGTGTGTGTGTGAGAGAGAGAGAGAAGAGAGAGAGAGAGAGTGTGTGTGTGTGTGTGTGTGTGTGTGTGTGTGTGTGTGTGTGTGTGTGTGTGTGTGTGTGTGTGTGTGTGCTGGAGGGGGGAGTTGTTTGTTTTTTGTTTTATTTTATTTCCTTTTTCTTTTTGCTCTCGCTGATATTATTTTGTTTTGTTGCTTTTCTGCCCTACACCATTCAGTCCTGCTATCTGAACTGGCATCCTCTTTCACGCTCTCCGCTTCACTGCAGGTATCAGGGGCAAGGTCTGTCACAGCGCAAGTAGAACTCTGATTCCTTCTTCGTGACACGCGTCACCATTTGTCTGAAGAGAATTTGGGGAAATGAAGTTGAATGAACCGGGAAAGCGGAAGGTGAACATAAAGGCTAGATTCCTGCGTAAGCCGACATGGAGTAAGAGGACCTGAAGCGTGTAAAACTGTGCTCTAACCTATTCAAGGCTTAGAAAAGAGAACCTTTGAGTGCCCTGGCTGATTTACCTTCTCAACAGAGTGCACCTTCATTTCTTCGTCTGCGGTATTCTACTCTTGAGAATCGACTGAAGATAGCAACTGCAATTTAATGTTCTGTAACCTCACAGTGCTATGTCAGGATCGACTGATGTGATCCTAAAAGTGGCCCTTTTCGATTTCCGCCGAGTGGATTAACTGTGTAAACTAGACTTCCTTGAAATAGTTTATTTTCGTACTTCTATATACCCGCAGTAGGGTACTGCGAACGCAGAAATTAAGGTCCCATTTTCCTATGAGAAAATCAGAACTAACAAAGGCGCCCTCTTTTGAATCTGAAAAGTGTCAGAATACAGCTTTTCATGCTCCGTCTACTGCCAGAGACTTTGTCTTTCTGATGTCTGCCTTTCTGTTTCATTCAACTGTCCCCGAAGTCTCCTCCCACATAAAACGGGGCTGTACATATCGTGAACAGTGAATCGTAGCCTGTTTTACTTGTGATCAGTTTGGTGACTTGTGTTTTACCCTTGTGCCACAGTCTCGGGATCGCAGGTGAACATTACAGATTAATCAGTCAGTTATGCAGCTGATTATTTCACGTGGACATTTTATTGTCAGAATATAGCTTGTCATGCTCCGTCTGCTGCCAGCCAGGATCGCAGCGCTCCGGCAGCAAAGAAACTGAATCATCTCGTGACGCTGAGCCCATGCCCCCCCCCCCCTCCCCCATTTTTTTCTTTTTCTTTTTTCTTTCTTTCTTTCTTTACCGGATCTCAACCCCTAATTTTGTAACAAAACAAAACAAATCGTCACCAAGGACTTTGAACTCAGCTCAAAAACGTTGCGTCGTTAATCCTTCATGCGGCCACTAACCACGGCCTAAACTCTCCCCACTTCTCTTCCACCCCAACCTCTCTTCCCCCCCTCGCTGCCCCCCCCCCCCCACCCCACCCCCACCCCTCACCTTCCATCCCCTAGATGTCCCCGCTTTGTGTATGTACCCTAACCTCTAAAGCCAAAGCCAGTGTCATGCCACTGCCGGGGTCAGATTAGAGTCACCGTGGCACAGAGTCAGACGTAAGGTTTCGCCACACACACAAACCTATATCGCTGGACAAGTGCAGAGAGGTATTTATGTCTGTGGCTTGCTT
>JABMCL010002590.1:425000-427500 GCA_018857735.1 Alviniconcha marisindica
TGCTCGTGTGACCAGGCGGCTCAACCATACCTTGGGGTATCTGGTGAAGGTGCGGTTGCATGCATTCTCGTGAATAAATAAATAAATACCCGCTTAGCAAATGAAAGTTCACTGGTTAGATCAGAAAGGTTGTTGTTACTGAAATGGCGAGGGCGACCACTTGGTCCATATCTTACTTACTAAGCCTTGGTCAAAGGTACAAATGAATGTATTTACTTGTTGGCTCCTTGTATGTATGCAAATATATCAGTAGTAGCAGTTAGTCAATAATTGGGGTTGAACGTCAATGATAATAAAATAATTCAAGTATTTATAAAGCGCCAAATCTTGTACGTAGAGACTATTCTAAGCGCATAACCACGCACGCGCGCGGACACACACACACACACACACACACACACACACACACACACACACACACACACACACACACACACACACACACACACACACACACACACACACCATACACACACACACACACAACACGACACACACACTGACACACACACACGCATGTACACGCACATACACACAAACAAAGACACACACAAACACACACACACGCGCACATACACACACACACACACACACACACACACACACACACACACACACACACACACACACACACACACACACACACACACACACACACAGGGACACCCGCACACACGAGCATACTGACTATACAAAACTTAATTTGCACACAACTTAAAATGGACAACAAACAGACTTGAGTCGGATGAAGACAGCAGCAGCAGTGGTAGTCACAATAGAGGTATTGCGGCACTACCCTACTATTGTACAGAAAAGCGAGAATACGACAGTATGGTTGAAAATATGTCCCGGCATGAAGCTTTTCATTCAGTTTAAATGTCAGCCGTGATTCAGATCTACGAAGATGCAGAAGGATGAAAACAACGATGACGGCGACGACGTTCATACACATGGTTCCAAATTTCAAGCAATACAATACTTCATCCGAGGGAAGCTCGGATCATACCGCTGAGACTCCGCTCTTGGCATAAACTTAATTGACAGAGTGAACACCCATAACCACACTGCCGCCAAAATGAGGCCTTCACTCTTCACGGGGCCCTGCGTCCTGTAGCCCCAGAGAGTGGAGCACATCCTGCAGACATGTTCCAGCTATAGCATGCTGAGGATGACTCGCTGGCCAGTGAAGAACCCTCCCACACCCACACACCAACACCCAAACCCCGAGACCATGCTGAGAATCACTCGCTGGCCAGTGGAGAACCCACACCCACACCCAACCCCCAACCCCCGAGACCATGCTGAGAATCACTCGCTGGCCAGTGAAGAACCTCCCCCCAACCCCCAAACCCAACTCCAACCCCATCCCCACCCCCAACCCCACCCACACCCCCGAGACCATGCTGAGAATCACTCGCTGGCCAGTGGAGTACCCACACCCACACCCACACCCAACCCCCAACCCCCGAGACCATGCTGAGAATCACTCGCTGGCCAGTGAAGAACCTCCCCCCAACCCCCAAACCCAACTCCAACCCCATCCCCACCCCCAACCCCACCCACACCCCCGAGACCATGCTGAGAATCACTCGCTGGCCAGTGGAGAACCCACACCCACACCCACACCCACACCCCAACCCCCAACCCCCGAGACCATGCTGAGAATCACTCGCTGGCCAGTGAAGAACCTCCCCCCAACCCCCAAACCCAACTCCAACCCCATCCCCACCCCCAACCCCACCCACACCCCCGAGACCATGCTGAGAATCACTCGCTGGCCAGTGGAGAACCCACACCCACACCCACACCCACACCTCAACCCCCAACCACCGAGACCATGCTGAGAATCACTCGCTGGCCAGTGAAGAACCTCCCCCCAACCCCCAAACCCAACTCCAACCCCATCCCCACCCCCAACCCCACCCACACCCCCGAGACCATGCTGAGAATCACTCGCTGGCCAGTGGAGAACCCACACCCACACCCACACCCACACCCCAACCCCCAACCCCCGAGACCATGCTGAGAATCACTCGCTGGCCAGTGAAGAACCTCCCCCCAACCCCCAAACCCAACTCCAACCGGCCCATCCCCACCCCCAACCCCACCCACACCCCCGAGACCATGCTGAGCATCACTCGCTGGACAGTGGAGAACCCCCCCCCCCCCCCCCCCCCCCGAGACAAAGCCCTACGGCCTTCAGCAGGAGCCGGAGAGGAGAGCTCCATTCGCTGTGCAGACCAGATTGTCCTTGTGATCAACGAACGACACGAAGAAGTCGAGGCAATACTTCAGTTGGTTTAAACAAAATTTTATTCATTCATCGTAATCATAAGTTCAACAAATAAGTACAGAAAACACAAAAGCAATATGCTTTCTTCAGGTTCACTATAGACCATTCCCACGGCGAAAACGGAAGTTTGTGCCGAGTTACGGGCTCTTGCCTCTAGGACGTTCGTGTCGTAAGCAAAGGCTGCGACTGACTGAGCGCAGTCAGTCA
>JABMCL010002590.1:432500-490000 GCA_018857735.1 Alviniconcha marisindica
CAGAAATCTTTTTACTCTACAGTAAAGTAGGTCTAGTCTGGCTGAAGTAGGCCGGTGCGCGTGCAACAGAACTCGCGCACTCAGGAAGACTTGTTGTACCACAGTGACACCAGCATACCCTGGCTGAACGTGACCGCGCACTAAACAGTTCGCTCCTGGGAATCCTGCAGTGCAGAAATGAGTACTCAGATGGAACGTGAACTGCACGCGTGTGCGATAGATAGACAGCTTGCTGCAGAAACTTTACTGTTCGTTAAGTAGGCACTTCCCTGGTTGAACATGACCACAAGCATGCAAGACAAACTCTTTCCACAAGCCGGATCTACTGTTCATATAAGGCGTACTCCTCTGGCTGACATAACCAAGTGCAAGACTGAGACAATCTCAACCCCAGAAGTTTTACTATATCCATGAAAGTACTCCTTTGGCTGAACATAACCAAGTGCAAGACTGCGACAACACTCAACTCCAGAAGACTTACTATATCCATGAAAGTACTCCTTTGGATGAACATAACCAAGTGCAAGACTGACACAATCTCAACCCCAGAAGTTTTACTATATCCATGAAAGTACTCCTTTGGCTGAACATAACCAAATGCAAGACTGCGACAACACTCAACTCCAGAAGACTTACTATACCCATGAGAGTACTCCTTTGGCTGAACATAACCAAGTGCAAGACTGCGACAACACTCAACTCCAGAAGACTTACTATCCATCAAAGTACTCTGAATTAACGTCAGTTACAACGCTCAAAAGACAGTTCGTTCCAGAAATCTTATTGTGCATAAAAGTACTCTAATGCCGGGATACCGCGTGACCAGTACACGTGCAAGACACAGATCGCTGTCTTAAAGACTTATAATAATATACTTTTCACAAAACTTCTCTAATCAGACTTGACCATATGCAAAATGCAGTTCGTTCGATAAGATTTACTATTCATAAAAGAGCCCCGGTTGAACGGTACCTCGTGTAAAACACAGCTCGTTGAAGAAGACTCAGCCCTGGTTGAACAGTACCTCGTGTAAAACACAGCTAGTTGAAGAAGACTCAGCCCAGGTTGAACGGTATACCTCGTGTAAAACACAGCTAGTTGAAGAAGACTCAGCCCAGGTTGAACGGTACCTCGTGTAAAACACCGCTAGTTGAAGAAGACTCAGCCCTGGTTGAACGGTACCTCGTGTAAAACACCTCTAGTTGAAGAAGACTCAGCCTGCTGTTCATGAAAGTACTCTGCATGCAACAGGCACCTCGCTCTGAAGAGAGCACTCTGGCTGAACTCCATCACACGCAGAAGACTTACGTTCGAGAAGACTTACCGTTCATTCTTCTTCTCGGTCGCCGTTCTACTTACCATTCATAGCCGTACTCTGACTGAACTAAACCACTTGCACTCTGCCTGAACTCGACTACTTGCAAAAGACAGCTCGTCCAAGAAGATTCGCTAGTCGTAAAACCATTCCTGCTGAACTCAACAACACGCAGAAGACATCATAAAGGTACTCTGACTGAACTCGATCACGTGCGAAAGACAGCTCGTCCGAGAAGACTTGCTATTCCTTAAAGCATTCAGACTGAGAAGACTTGCTACTCATAAAAAGTAGTCTACCTGAACTTCACCACACGCAAAAGACAGCTCATTCAAGCAGACTTAGACCACTATTCATAAAAAATACTCTGACTGAACTCGGCAACATGCAAAAGACAGCTCGTTCAAGAAGTCGTACTAGTCATAAAAAATACTCTGACTGAACTCGGCAACACGCAAAAGACAGTTCATTCAAGAAGACGTACTATTCATAAAAAATACACTGACTGAACTCGACCACGCGCTAAAGACAGCTCGTTCAAGAAGACGTACTATTCATAAAAAATACTCTGGCTGAAAGGCACCACAAGTAAAAGACAGCTCGATTAAAAAGGCTTACTATTCATAAAAGTACACCTGGTTGAACAGAAGTGCAACAGACTGCCCGTTCAAGTAGACTTGTTACCCATAAAAGTACACCTGGTTGAACAGAACGTGCAACAGACTGCCTGTTCAAGAAGACTTACTACTCATAAACACATCCTGTTGAAGAAGACTTGTTACCCATAAAAACACACTGGTTGAACAGAACGTGTAAAAGACAGCCCGTTCAAGAAGACCTACTACTCATAAAAGTACAACAAAACACATCCATTTTCCGGAAGTCTTGTTACCCATAAAAACACACTGGTTGAACAGAACGTGTAAAAGACAGCCCGTTCAAGAAGACCTACTACTCATAAAGGTACAGCGGATGAAGGCTGCCCGTTCAAGAAGACCTGCTGCTCACAAAGGTACATTGGCTGAACAGCACCACGTGCTAGAAGCAGCTGAAGAAAGTGAGCTGACTGAACTTGACCACATGCAAAAGACAGCTCGTTGGAGACTAACACACACTGACACAGTTCAGGAGCTGTGTGAAAGTCGAGGTGGCCGTCCTGGGCTTCCCGTCCTGATGAGCCTTGTGGTTTCTGTGGACGTAAAACAACATTGAACCACGCACACGCATTGGTCACAGTTTGTCCCTAATATGTCAACCGACATCCGAGGACATTAAGCTCCACGTCATCATCAGAAGACCAACTCTTCATAAAGGTACAGTGGATGAACGTGACTGCATGCCGAAAAGAACAGCTCTCTCCAAGAAAATCTTCCTATGCGTAAAACACTCTGAAAGTTGCCTACAAGAAGCGGTTTGCTCCACAGGACTTATACTATACATAAAAAGTACTGTGATTGGACGCTACCGTGCTCAGACACACTGCTAACTCTAAAGCACTTGCTGTACATAAAACTGTATTCTGTGCGGGCTATTCGTCGCTGTGCAATCGGGCCTGTGAGTATGCATGGATTGGTTATAGTGTAAACAGGTAGGTTTGTGAGTATGCATGCATTGGTGGTCAGGGATTTGGCAGGTTTAGGGTTAAGGGGTTGGGTGAATCTCGGACCGAGACGTGTCCAATTTAGTATGCCAGCATAACAACTGTGTCCCTTTGGTCAACGGTGGTTTTATATTTCATGGTTTATGAGACGGGTGTATGTCGATATCTTCCCTCCCCATTCCCTCATTCAATTCCCCCCCCCCCCCCCCCCCCCCAACCCCCCACCCCCCCACCACCACCACCACCACCATCACCACCACCCCTCCACAACATTCCATCTCCCAACACCGAGAAAACTGTCTGATTGCTTGAGAACATTGTGGACATCAACATTACACGTCGATTAATTCAAATAAAAAAGAAGAAGAAGAACAAGAAGAAGAAGAACAACAACAACAACAGAGGAGGAGGAGGGAGGTGGAGGAGGAGGAGGAACAAGAAGAAGAAGAAGAAGAAGGAAGAAGAACAAGAACAAGAACAAGAACAAGAAGAAGAAGAAGAAGAAGAAGAAGAAGAAGAAGAAGAAGAACAACAACAACAACAACAACAACAACAACAACAACAACAACAACAAGAGAAAAAGACAACTAACTCCCACAACCACATTCACCCCCAATTTGCAAAAAAAAGGGCATGAAATCCGCGCAGATGAGTTGTGACTGCACTCCATGTACCGTTGCTTAACTCTGTAATGTGAAACAAAGCCACGTAGGCAGACTCACAAGCCGCTGAGCTGACTGCGCTCACTTCGACCACTACAGCCGGGCGAGGTTCTTGGCTGGGCAAAACTAACGACAGTCAGATCGATGTCTACCGACTTCGGCCGCATCCTTATTATCAACAAAACGCGGGAGCCGACAAAAACTCAGTGAACAATCGGAAGAAATGACGATAATTGTTTTAGGCAATTAGGTGTGGAAACGGCAGCGATCGAAACCCAGTCGGGTCTTGTTTGGGGCGGGGCTGATAGATGATCACGTAACGATGTATCACGCCGGAGAAAGAAGTAAAAGAAAGAGAAACAAGAATAAACAGCAAAGGAAACAATGCAATAGCTTTTAAACTTGCGTGTTTGAATGGACAAGTAAACTGCGCTCCTCTGTCTGTCTCTCTGTGTCTCTGTCGTGTCTCTCTCTGTCTCTGTCTCTCTGTCTCTGTCTCTCTATTTCTCTCTCTTCTCTTTCTGTCTTTCTGTCTGTCTGTCTGTCTGTCTGTCTGTCTGTCTGTCTCTGTCTCTGTCTCTGTCTCTCTCTGTCTCTGTCTGTCTGTCTGTCTGTCTCTGTCTGTCTGTCTGTCTGTCTGTCTGTCTGTCTCTCTCTCCTCTCTCTCTCTCTCTCTCTCTCTCTCTCTCTCTCTCTCTCTCTCTCTCTCTCTCTCTCTCTCTCTCTCTCTCTCTCAGCCTGGTTCATATTGTTGAATCATAGTTGAAACAGTCAAAGCGTTCTTTCCGTCGGCTACCAGGAAAACAATCTTGTTACACTTTCAGGTGGCATCATGACTTGGCCTATTTCTTGTGCAGTTGTTGTCTTTTGTATTAAAGTGTTATGAAAAACAACAACCATTGTTCAATAAACCACATGTACCAGTCCTTCTCTGCTCCCCGTCCAATTGTACTTAAATGATTTCTTCTTCTTCTTCTTCTTCTTCTTCTTCTTCTTCTTCTTCTTCTTCTTCTTCTTCTTCTTTTTTTGGGGGTGAGGGGGGGGATTTTGAACGTATAACCGTTTTGCAAGTACTAATATCCTTTTGCTTCACCATGATACCTCAGATGTAAGGGTACGTGATACCTTCTTCTTCTTCTTCTTCAAATGTTGCTTTACGACCACAGAGACCATAAGGGACGGAGAGCCCAAGACGGCCACCCAGTGGTGTTGATATTTCTGATGTTAGTGGTGGTGTGTT
Organism: Alviniconcha marisindica; assembly: GCA_018857735.1. Classification (NCBI taxonomy): domain Eukaryota; kingdom Metazoa; phylum Mollusca; class Gastropoda; family Provannidae; genus Alviniconcha; species Alviniconcha marisindica. The sequence continues at coordinate 437,318 of JABMCL010002590.1, forward strand.
CGTATGTCTGTCTGTCTGTGTGCGTGCTTGGTGTGTGTGTGGGGGGGGGGTGCGTGCGTGCGTGTGTGTGTGCGTGCGTGAGTGTGTGCGTGTGTGTACACGTGTGTGCGTGCGTGCGTACGCGTGCGTGCGTACGCGTGCGCGTGCGTGCGTGTGTGCGCCCGCATGCGCGCGCGCGTTTACGTGTGTGTGTGTGTGTGTGTGTGTGTGTGTGTGTGTGTGTGTGTGTGTGTGTGTGTGTGTGTGTGTGTGCGTCCCAGTCACCCAGTACCACTTAAGAAATTAAAAAGCAGCTTTCTCAACGCATAACAAAACCCGCAGCGCAATCTTTTGAGAAGCAAGCTAATTCAAATAGTTGGGGGGTTTGGTTTTGTTTTTTTTTAAACGATCAGACTGGTCGGGGTGTCAACTGTTTCTCGATTAGCGAAGAAGAAACGTGAGGTGCGCTATAATCAAACACCGTGGTAATTGTATCAGTCAGACGATGACAGGCTCTGGTGGTTTGCCAGACAACTGACCCTGTGTTGTCCTGTTACCGATGGAGAGAGCTCTATGGCGAAATGACATAGCATGTCTTGCTGGCCTCGAGCGTGTGAGAAGAAGAAAATAAATTGACGATAAAATACTGGACCCGTTTGAAGGTCACATTGACTAACTGACCGGGTATGGACTGAGGTTTAAATGGTTCTGTGTCTGTGTCTCCTCCTCCTCCTCCTCCTCCTCCTCCTCCTCCTCCTCCTCCTCCTCCTCTTTCTTCTTCTTCTTCTTCTTCTTGAGAGTGAAGCCGTCTGTGCAAACGCTCTTTAGCGCGTGTCTGTTTCTTTGTCTCCAATAAATAACTATGGCAGACTGAAAAATAGAAGAAAAAAAGGAAAAAAAAGAAACGCTGGAGAGAAATGAAGCAGCTAACATCCACCGCTATTAAACTAAAGTAGCTAACATCCAAATGTTTCGTATTATTTTCAGAATCAAAAGCAGTGTTGTCTACAGCCAGTACCCTGTGTTTCCCTCTCCACACCACAACCCCCCCCCCCACCCCCAGCCCCACCGCCACCACCACCACCCCCTTCGCCTTCTTCCCGCTCCTCCATCCCCACTCCACCCCACCCCTCAACAAAAAAGGAAGAAGAAAAACAGTTTTTAAAATTGTCCATTCATGTGATATGATTATCTTCTAATTCATCCATTCAGAACCCAAATCCAAATAACACCCTCCCCGAAAAAAGAGAAATGTGTGTCACCTGAATGAAGCGAAAGGATGTGTCCTTTCGGGCAGTCAGGCTTGACTTCATCAAACTTAGGGTTTTTTCCGAAGAGAGTTCAATCTATGTAGGTCATCATAGAGATGAAGCCAGAACCCCTGGGCAGATAACAGTAGCTCTCTCTCTCTCTCTCTCTCTCTCTCTCTCTCTCTCTCTCTCTCTCTCTCTCTCTCTCTGATGTTGTACAGTGAATTACGCACCACTTGGCCTTTGTCTTTTTTGTTCTCGAGTCTGCCGTCGCTTGCTTAATAACGCAGTCTTCTTCTTCTTCTTCTTCTTCTTCTTCTTCTTCTTCTTCTTCTTCTTCTTCTGCTGCTGCTGCTGCTGCTGCTGCTGCTGCTGCTGCTGCTTCTTCTTCGTCTGCTTCTTCTTCTGCTGCTGCTGCTGCTGCTGCTGCTTCCTCTTCGATTCGGTTCGGTTGTGTTGCTTTAATGTCCTCGGATGTCGGTTGACCTATTAGGGACAAGCTGAGACAAATGCGTGAGCATGGTTCAATAGTGCTTTACGTCCACGATAACCATGAGGCTCTTTAGGACGGACAGCCCAGGACGACCACCTCGACTCTCACACAGCTCCTGAACTATGAGCTTTCTCTTCGGTGGTGGTGAAGTGATGCTTAATGTCCTCAGTTGTCAGTTGACATATTAGGGACAAGTTGTGACCAATGCCGAAGCACGGTGCAATAATTCTTTACGTCCACGGAAACCAGAAGGCTCGTTAGGACGGACAGCCCAGGACGGCCACCTCGACTCTCACACAGCTCCTGAACTATGCTTTCTCTTCTTGTATCGTCGCCCTAATATAGACGTCATGGTTGACTGAGCATTTAAAACAAATTACGTATCGTCTTCTTCTTCTTCTTCTTCTTCTTCTGTCGCCCTGATATAACCGTAATGGTTGACTGGGCGTAAAGCACCAAGTTACTTATTCTTATGCTTCTGCTTCTCCTCCTCCTTGGTCATCGGTCATCTTTGTAAAAATCACTCACGCTCACTGGCCACACACAGGTTCTCACAGAGAGAGACAGAGACAGAGACAGAGACAGAGACAGACAGACAGACAGACAGACAGACAGACGGACGGACGGACGGACGGACGGACGGACAGACAGACAGACAAAGACAGAGAGAGAATTACTCCATTCTTGTTGATTGGGTTTGTGATGCTTCTTCGGTTCGATTCCCCTTTAAGGTGGAGGAGGAGGACGACGACGACGACAACGACCACCTAAGTAAACATGGTGCTTAATGTCCACAAAAACCATGAGGCTTATTAGGGATGGGGCGAAGGGTGGGAAGGGGGTATGGAGGTGGGGGAGAAGGAGATTATATACCTATTGCTACACTGTCACCACCAGAATGACTTCTGCATTAAGATGGGCAGCAATGAGAGCCATTTTAATATTTCATTAATTGTGAGGGACAAAGTCACAAACAAGACAGTGTCCACAGACCACAATTTTTGAAGAGAAAGGAGAGCCGAAGCAGATTCGAACCGAGGTCCTTCTGCTTACCAGCCTAACGCCTTACCGCTAGGCCAAACCGGCTCACGGATGATGATGATGAAGTGATGCTTAATGTCCTCAGTTGACATATTAGGGACAAGTTGTGACCAATGCCGAAGCACGGTTCAATAATTCTTTACGTCCACAGAAACCTGAAGGCTCGTTAGGACGGACAGCTCAGGACAGCCACCTCGACTCTCACACAGCTCCTGAACTATGACACGGATGATGTAAGTAAGTAAGTAAACATGGTGCTTAACGTCCACAGAAACCATAAGGCTTATTAGGGACGGGGAGAGCGGGGGAAGGGGGTATGGAGGTGGGGGGAGAAGGAGATTATATACCTATCGCTACACTGTCACCACCAGGATGACTTCTGCATTAAGATGGGCAGCGATGAGAGCCATTTTAATGTTTCAGTAGAAAGTGACGGACAAAGTCACAGGACAGTGTCCACAAACCACAACCTTTTTGAAGAGAAAGGAGAGCCAAAGCGGTGTCGAACCGAGGTCCTTCCGCTTACCAGCCTAACGCCTTACCGCTAAGCCAAACCGGCTCACACGGATGATGATGATGATGTCCCCTTTTATAGCTCGTGGTTCCATTAACTTGAATGCTCATTGCGCTGAGGGTGGAGTGGGGGGGGGGGTAGAAAGTCATTAAAACAAAATAACAAGGAGAGGAGGAGGAGGAAGGGAAAGATGACCACTACAACAACAGAAAAGCAACACCAACTACAGCAAGGAGGAGGAAAAGGGCGTTGCCGGAGGTACTGGGTGTTTGTTTGTTTTGTTTTGTTTTTGGCCGTTTGTTCAGTTGTTTGTTTGTTGTTTTCTTGGAGGGGTAGGGGTTCGGGATTGTTTTTGTTTTCTTTTTGTTTTTGTTGTTGTTTGTTGTTGTTGTTGTTGTTGTTGTTTGTTGTTGTTGTTGTTGTTATTGTTTTGTTTGTTTGTTTGTTTGTTTGTTGCTGTTTTTGTTGTTGTTGTTGTTGTTGTTCTTGGTTTGGTTGGTTGGTTGGTTATCTGCAGTGTTGTTTCTTGTTGTTGTTGTTTTGTTGTTGTTTGGTTGCTTGCTTGCTTATGGGGGCGGAAGATTGTATTGGTTTTAGTTTTTCATACTAAACAATATTGCAGTCTTTTAGTTTCTTTGGAGACGGTCCAAAATTAAAGACGTTGGGCGTGAACCTGCTTGATAGGCTTGTTCACCGACCAGATAAAATAAACATTAAAATATCCTTTACAACACCAACAGTTATCAAGCGAAACAATAAGAGCTGCAACATTAAAATGCCAAAGTGAAAAAGTATCAAAACTGACTCTAGAGCGTATGTAGGCTGTGACCCAATCTTATCCAAACTTTCTGGAAGATAGCGAGGACAATCAAATGGCTGGTCGGATACTTGTACAAAAAAAAATATAAAAAAAATTAGGGGGGATGGGGAGGGGGGGGGGGGTGCAGGGAGATTATTGCATCACATGAATTCCCAAAGAAAAATCTCCATTTGATTAGAAAAATATAAAGTTTCAAAATCGTTGAGAGCTAGCCAGCAGTGACGTAGTTAAGCCGATGAACTCCAGATAATGACGTCACGCCGGCATACGCCACTGAACGCGTCATAGCCAATAGCGTCTCCAGGACACGATAAACCCCAACGTCCCCTCTCACTTCGCTGAGAGGTCGGAATGAAAAAGACATCGGTTCCAACAACAACACAAGTACAACAACAACAACAAAATATCACCACTTTTAAGAGGTCTATGGCAGCCATTTTGTCTGAACTGACGCTGCTCTTCTGACCATAAACACAAGAACAACAAAAACAAGAAAATCTTCTCTTTTTTTCCTCTTTTATCTGACAGCCGGATTCAAGACGAGGACTGCTATTTGCAACAACCGATTTCCTTTTCGCTGACCCGTCGGAAAAGCTTGTGGAATCAGGCAGGCGTCCGTTCTCTCGTCTCTTGGCTCGCCGTCATTCGTCACCCGAACATGGTAGGTCATTCACTGCAGCTGGAATCTGTGATGAATATGTATGTGGTGTAACGCAGCTGGCTGGGCTAAGAAAGGGTCGGTTTGACTGACCGACCCAGATTTTGATGAATGTGGTACGTGGCTCTGACGCGGCTGGTTCTACCGGCAGGTACCTGAATCAAAAATTAAGCTGCCGTGTTTGTGAGGACAGAAAGCTGGTGCACATACATAGCTTTTGTGTCAGGTTTTTTGATAAATGATGAGTGATACCCAACTTTGTTGCGTGGGTGTGCATGTTATGTGGCAGTTTACAGGATGGGGACTTTTTTGTTTTTTGTTTTGTTTGTTTGTTTGTTTGTTTTTGTTTGTTTGTTTGTTTGTTTGTTTTTTGAAACGAAAAGTGGGAAAGTGGGGTCATTTGGGTTTTTGTTTGTTTGTTTTTCAAAATGAATATGCGGGGTGTTGTTGTTGTTGTGTGGTGTGTGTGTGTGTGTGTGTGTGTGTGTGTGTGTGTGTGTGTGTGTGTGTGTGTGTGTGTGTGTGTGTGTGTGTTTTAGGCTGTTGTAATATGATTTCTTGGGATTCAATTTTTTTCTTTTTCTTTTTTTTACTTCTTCAGAGTTTTACTTTAAAAGTATTACGTTTTTGTTTTTTGTAGTTGTTGTTTTGCAAAAGTCTTTCAGCTTAAATCGACTTAGAAGTATATCCAAAACGTCGGCCTCTGGTCAGTCATTCCGTTTTCCTTCGTTTTTTTGTTTGTAGTTTTTTTGTTTGTTTTTTGTTGTTGTTGTTTTGTTGTTTTCCAACGTCCCTTCTGTCTCCTCTGTAAGTGACCATTCGTTTTTCTTTCAGTTTAGATTAATAGTATCAACTCGCCCCCAAAAACGTACCAATGTTTTCAGATTACTCCACAACCCACCCCCAAAGGAAAGAAATCTGGTGCTTAACGTCACAGAAACCATAAGGCTTATTGGGGACGGGGAGAAGGGGAGAACGGGGTATGGAGGTGGCGGAAGAGGGAGATTATATATACCTATCGCTACACTGTCACCATCAGTACGACTCCTGCATTAAGATGGGCAGCGGTGAGAGCCATTTTAATGTTTCATTAATTGTGAGGGACAAAGTCACAAAACAGTGTCCACATACCACAACTTTTGAAGAGAAAGGAGAGCCGAAGCGGATTCGAACCGAGGTCCCTCTGCTTACCCGCCTAACGCTTTATCTCTAGGCCAAACCAGCTCACGAAAACCAACCCACCCCCAACGTTTTTCTGGTTTATAAACCAGTATGCCACTTAGGTCATTTTCCGTTTGTTCGCTATTGTTCTTTGCCATTGCCATCTCTAAAATCCTTTTTAGTTTCGTCCAGGTGAAAGGTGCTGGACTTCCATTCATACAGCTGCGTGGTGACTTCCAGAAGGGGTGGGGGTGGGGTGGGGGGAAGATGTACAGCACACACAGATTATTATTGTACGTATTGCTGACAGTAGTCCTGAGGTGGGGAGGTAATGGAAGTCTCTCTCTCTCTCTCTCTCTCTCTCTCTCTCTCTCTCTCTCTCTCTCTCTCTCTCTCTCTCTCTCTCTCTCTCTCTCTCTCTCTCCTTCTTCTTCTTCTTCTTCTTGCAGTGCTTCAGTCGTGGCAATAACATCAAGTAACTGACTCTCTATTTATACTGTGGTACATGCAGTTGTGGTCACATTATTATGTCTTGGTAGTCCATCGGTCAGTGACGACGATGCCGACTGACTGCACCGGTTTTCATCGGTCAGCTAGCTCGCATGTGGCTCCATAGACCAAAGCTTGAAGCACACAGTCTGAAGCACTGCGGGCACTGGTAGTCCATGTGGCTCCGTAGACCAAAGCTTGAAGCTCACAGTGTGGAGCACTGCGGGCACTGGTAGTCCATGTGGCTCCGTAGACCAAAGCTTGAAGCTCACAGTGTGGAACATTGCGGGCACTGGTAGTCCATGTGGCTCCGTAGACCAAAGCTTGAAGCTCACAGTGTGGAACACTGCGGGCACTGGTAGTCCATGTGGCTCCGTAGACCAAAGCTTGAAGCTCACAGTGTGGAGCGCTGCGAGTACTGGTAGTCCATGTGGCTCCGTAGACCAAAGCTTGAAGCTCACAATCTGAAGCACTGCCGCGGGCATTGGTTGTCTACGGTGGTGGTGGGGGTGGGGGTGGAAAGAGCCCTGTGACGCCGATCACATGCTTCCTGCAAATGTGGAATCGGCTAGCTGGAGGCGGTTGCCTCCCGGGTCAGAGTTCGCTACGTTGTTCTGCTACATGACTGTGTAGTGTCATGTACACGACAATAACAGTCTCTTGGCGCCGGAGAGCGTGAGAGCCGCCCACCGTGCTTGGCTGAGGTGCAGTACAGACTCTTCATCCTCTGTTTGGACCGCGATTTGAACCCTAACCACCGGTTAACGCTTGAGCCCCGTTCGGCCAAAGGGGTACGGCGCCAGACAGTGGTGTGCAGTGCTGAAGGCACGGGTTCAATTCTGCTTCGGCTCGCGCTTCTCTTCAAACTTGATTTATGCGGACACTTGCCTCTCCACGATGAAGCAGCAAAATGGCCCACAGCGTCCCTAACCACCCTCCCTTCCGCCCCTCCCTTCCTTAAATTCGCAGTCAGTTCTGGGGATGACAAGTCTTGCTCCCCAAAGTCCGGGGCGGGATAGTTCAGTTGGAGGAGCGACGGACCTAGAATGCCAGACACAATAGTGACGAGGGTTCGAGTCCCCTGTACGGCAAGGGATTTTTTGTTGTTGGTGGTGGTGGTGGTTTTTGTTGTTGTTGTTGTTATTTGTGTGTTTGTTTGTTGTTTTTGTGGTTTGTTTGTTGTTGTTTGTTTGTTTGTTTGTTTTATTGTTGTTGTTTTGTTTGTTTCTTGTCTACCAGAGACAGCTTTCAGTGCAGACTCTCTCACGGTGTTCGTACGCCGCCTCCCACCCCCCCTTCCCCCCCACTGTGTGCAACGTGTGCAATCTGATGCATCAACATCTGTGCGCAGGTTAAAAACAAATCCCCAACACTGGCAGCCATGCCATTGTTTGGACACACAAACATACTGCACACACTGGTAGCAGGAACGGGCAGTGCTGCTCTCGCGGCTGCTGTGTGACCTTACGCAGGAAAGGCGATCCGCATTTCCCACAAGGGATTAATGAAATAATTACATCTAAAAAAATTAAAGTCCTCCACTCCGCCCACCTCATCTCTTGGGATTTCGGCCGTTGCTAGTAGCACATCCTACAGAAACAACAAGGCCACTGAGCTAGAACTTTCTAGCTCGGTGGACAAGGCCCACGAAATCCCATCGCGATGGGGAATGTATGCAGACCTACAGAGGGAGGAAGGGAAAACATGGGAGAAGCTCGCTAGAAGTAGAAGTTCGCTCGCATTTATACAAGTGCATATAATTATATTACACAAGCTCTGTACGTTTGTATGCTGTACAAACTCATCACTGTGTAATTCTCTCTCACGCGTGTCCGTCTTCAGCGGTACACGCGGCAGACTTTTGCTCTGGTATTAGCTACGTACTTGTGCTGGCGTGACCCGAAGCAAACCACAATGCTGTCCCATGCCCCCCTGACCCAGATTTCACCTGTCAGCTTTCCCTCATCAGCTGTCAGGACATGGGCTGGCCGAGACGTCCACAAGCCGTGCAATTCGTCATGAAAAGTTGGGGCTCGGTACGCTCATGCGATAATAGCCGCAGGGACGCATTTTTCTTTGGAGATAAACAGGGGTATAATTTACACCTTGTGGCGAAGCTTTTTTTTCTTTTCTTTTCTTGCTTTTTTCTTCTTGTTTTTCCTGTGTTTTTTGAAAAGTCAACCTGCTTAAGGTTTTTGCGTTCGGTTGTACCGAAATTAATTAATGCACGCCAAAGCCTCCAATTTTTTTAATTTTTTTACAAATATTTAAAATGTATATATAACGAGTAAGAAAGTAACTTGCTGTTTTACGCCCGGTCAACCAGTACGGTTATATCAGGGCGAAAATATAAAACGAACAAACAAGTTTTCCTTTTTGTTCCATTTCAGGACAATGTAGCATATAAATCTACTAAGAACATGCACAGTTTGTCGTCACTGTGTTTAACCCCTTCACTGTTGTGCATGCATGTGTTTTATATATATATATATATATATATATATATATATATATATATATATATATATATATATATATGCTGGGCAGTAAAATGTGAAAAGTCTAATCTTTAAGGTGCTCTCTCTCTCTCTCTCTCTCTCTCTCTCTCTCTCTCTCTCTCTCTCTCTCTCTCTCTCTTTTCTCTCTCTCTCTCTCTGTTGTAGTATGAGGAAGGATTTGCATCAAAATGCACATTATTGAAAGTGAAGGCTTGTTATAGGCCCGGATCATTTTCATTGTAGGCGCTTTTCAGTGCGGAAAATGCATGGGCTGTGAAGAGCTTAATACCAAGTGCCATGAGTATGACGAGACTAGAATAAATAGACATGAGACGGGGATAAACAGACATGAACCTAGGTTGAATAGACCTGGGACTGGGTTAAATAGAGATAAAAATGAGCTAAATGGACATGAGACAGAGCTAAATGAACATAAGACTAGGCTAAACAGGCGTGAGTCTAGGCTAAGTGGACATGAGAATGGGCTTGATAAACATGAGACTAAGCTAAATAAGCATGAGGCTGGGCTAAATAGACATGAACCTGGCTTCAATAGACTCGAGACCGGGCTAAAATAAGCATGAGGCTGGGCTAAATAGACATGAACCTGGCTTCAATAGACTCGAGACCGGGCTAAAATAAGCATGAGGCTGGGCTAAATAGACATGAGCCTGGATTCAATAGGCACGAGACCGGGCTAAAATAAGCATGAGGCTGGGCTAAATAGACATGAGCCTGGATTCAATAGACACGAGACCGGGCTACACAAGCATGAGGCTGGGCTAAATAGACATGAACCTGGCTTCAGCAGATACGAGACCGGGCTAAAATAAGCATGAAGCTGGGCTAAATAGACATGAACCTGGCTTCAATAGACACGAGACCGGGCTAAAATAAGCATGAGGCTGGGCTAAATAGACATAAACCTGGCTTCAACAGACACGAGACCGGGCTAAAATAAGCATGAAGTTGGGATAAATAGACATGAACCTGGCTTCAAGAGACGGGCGGAAAACACCAAGTTACTGGCTTCAACAGACATGAGACTAGGCTAAAGAGACAGGAAACTAGGTTAAACAGACATGAGCTGGAGCTAAATAATCGGCATCACATTAGGCTAGACAGACATGAGACTAGGCTAAACAGACATGAGACTGGGCTAGTTGGACATGGGAATGGCCTAAGTAGACATGATACCAGGCTAAACAGACATGAGACTGGGCTAGCTGGACATGGGAATGGCCTAAGTAGACATGATACCAGGCTAAACAGACATGAGACTGGGCTAGCTGGACATGGGAATGGCCTAAGTAGACATGATACCAGGCTAAAAAGACATGAGACTGGGCTAGTTAGACATGTGACTAGGCTAAACAGACATGAGACTGGGCTAGTTGGACATGGGAATAGCCTAAGTAGACATGATACCAGGCTAAACAGACATGAGACTGGGCTAGCTGGACATGGGAATGGCCTAAGCAGACATGATACCAGGCTCAACAGACATGAGACTGGGCTAGCTGGACATGGGAATGGCCTAAGAGACTAGGCTAACAGACATGAGACTGGGCTAGTGGACATGGGAATGGCCTAAGTAGACATGATACCAGGCTAAAAAGACATGAGACTGGGCTAGTTAGACATGTGACTAGGCTAAACAGACATGAGATTGGGCTAGTTAAACATGGGAATGGCCTAAGCAGACATGATACCAGGCTAAACAGACATGAGACTGGGCTAGTTAGACACGGGAATGGCCTAAGCAGACATGAGACTAGGCTAAACAGACATAAGACTGGGCTAGTTAGACATGAGACTGGACTAAGTAGACATAACACTAGGCTAAACAGACATGAGACTGGACTAAGCAGACATGAGACTAGGCTAAATAGACCTCGGAATAGTCCAAACAGACATGAAATGGGGTTTAATCCACACAAGACTGGGTTTAATTAACATTAGATTGGGCTTTAAAATAAGTAATTTCAAGAAATGAAAATAAACTGGAAAAACACCCCAAAAAAACTGCGGTGCAGAAATCGTAGTCTTTTTGAAAGGAATAACTGTATCTTTATATGTACACACTACAGGGAAGTGATATAGCTTTCTTAACAGCAAGTACATAATACAGAGGCCCATGTAAGAAAGAGCACTGCGGGGTTGCTGTTTACTAAAGGTTGTTCAACAAAACGTTTAACGGCATTGCAGAGCGAAATGTACCCCATTACAGCTGTACATAAAAGTAATAAATCATTTGAATAGCTCCCCCCCCCCCCCCCCCCCCCCCCCCCCCCCATAAAATTGTATTGTAAGCAACTTTGGGAAGTAAAGAGTTTAAAACAAATCATCTGATCATTAAATAAAGCCGGACAACCATTTCAGAGAGTTGACAACGTATTGTTAAAACGACTGACTTTTTGGACCACCGCTTTTTGTAGACGTCTTTCACATATCATAGCTGTCTATCTGTATACTTGGCAAAAGAGTCGGCTGACACTATAAGCTGACGGTTACTTGAAACTATCCAAGAAATCGGATGCTGAAAACGTCACTAATTAGGCAGCATTACTTTTGGGACTCTAATTAAAACTTCTCTATAGACATGTATAGTCCTGCATTGTTCCTGTGGTCAGTAACGGCTTCAAATTTATCCATAAAGAGAGAAAGAGGAGGGAGGGGGGAAGAGGAAGAGCAGTGGGGGAGAGAAAGAGGTAGGATAAGAGGAAGAGGGGGAAAAGAGGAAGAGGGAAAAGAGGAGGGGGAGGGGGGGAGGGGGAGAGGGGAAAAGAGGAAGAGGAGGGAAAAAGAGGAAGGGGAGAGGAAGAGAGGGGGAAAGAGGAAGAGGGGAAAAGAGGAAGGGGGAAAGAGGAAGGGGTGACAAGAGGAAGAGGTGAAAAGAGTAAGTAAGTTGGTGTTTTACGCCCAGTCAACCGGTACGGTTATATCGGGGCGAAGGTGAAAAGAGAAAGGGGGAAAGAGGAAGAGGGAAAAAGAGGAAGAGGAAAGAGGAAGAGGGGAAAAAGAGGAAATGGGGAAGAGGAAGAGGGGGAAAGAGGAAAGGGGAGAAGAGGAGGGGGGGGAGAGGAAGAGGGGGAAGGACGAAGGGAAAAGAGGAAGGGGGGGGGAGAGGAAGAGGGGGAAAGAGGAAGGGGAAGGAAGAGGGGAAAAAGAGGAAGAGGAGGGTGAAGAGGAAGAGGGGGGAGAAGAAGAAGAGGGGGCGGAGAGACAGACAGACAGACAGGCAGACAGGCAGGCAGACAGGCAGGCAGACAGAGGCAAAGACAGAGGCAAAGACAGAGACAGAGACAGACAGTGACAGACAAACAGAGACAGAGGGAGCGAGAACACACACACAGAGGGAGAGAGAGCTAGTTGGTTACTAACTGGATTTTTACGTCCTGTCAGCCACACTGGCGGGTCATCTCACTTAATGTTAGAAGGAAAGAGAGACAGAGACTGACAAAAAGACGGAGAGAAAGACACAGGGAGTGATGCAAAGAGACGGAGGCAGACAGAGACAGAGAGATGTTTTCGTTATTATTAGTAATAGTAGTAGTAGTAGCAGTGTTGGTCGTATACATGTTTTTGTGTCGTTGCTGTTTCTGCTGTCGATGTTCACGATTGGAGTCACACAGCTCAGTTCGGAACAATGGGTGCAGAGAAAGTTATCGCACCGTTTTATCTTGCAAACCCTCGTTTTTTTCATGCAAAGTGCCCCTGCGGTGTGTTGTCTTCGCTTTGCTGTGCTCCAATGTCCCCTTTGGGCGTTCCAGGTTTGACAAAGTCCGCGTGACGTGTTTCTTTTCAAAGTGTAGATATAATCCTCATTCCAATCCAGGCCGACAGAAAAGGGTGGTAGAGTGGTGCGAGTCACGCTGAGACGGCGCGCACATTTACTGTTCTATCACATTAAGAGAGAGAGAGAGATAAACAGAGACAGAGAGAGAGAGACAGAGACAGAGACAGTGACACAGACAGAGACAGAGATAAAGACAGAGATAGAGACAGACTTAGTTAGTTAGTTAGTTAGTTAGTTAGTTAGTTCCACTGACTGGCGGACTCCTGCACCCCACCCCCTTTTAACTGGCTGACTGTGCTGATAACATTGATACTACTCCAACAAGGGCTTGAACTTTTCGGGGTCTGGTGCTGTTTGTTTCCGAGCGAACGATCAGTAAATAAATCGGCCAACTACCACAGCTGTAAGGACATAACTGTCGGAGTACCGAACCGCGACTTTTCATTGCCAGTGGGGCGTTGAGACGGCCAGCGGACGCATAGCCTCTTGTCCCACCGGGGACACGCCGTAACTGAAGCGTGGAAATTAGGTCATTCGTCACGGTTGACCGAACATGTTCCTGCCAAATGGTCAGACCTGATGTTTGGAGTATGTATATGTGTACAGCACTGATATTGCGTAGGTGTGCTGTCAAAGAGTTGATAGTGAACAGCCGTCACTCAGGCAAACATTGTGTTAAGTGTGTGTGTGTGTGTGTGTGTGTGTGTGTGTGACGAACTGACTAGATGGTATGGTGAGCTTTTGCTGCGCATCGGGGTAGGGGGGGGGAGGGGGGATATAGTTATGATGTGGATCATTACTTATTCAGTGCACCGACACAAACGCAATGCAATGTCCGCTAGTGTGTGTGTGAAGGGGGAGGGTGGTGCGCGGTGTGCGTGTGTTGTGTGTGTGTGTGTGTGTGTGTGTGTGTGTGTATGTGTGCGCGCGCGCGCGCATATCTGTGTCGTTTGTATGTATGTGCGCACATTTTTATGTATGTGTGTGTGCGCGCACATGTTTATGTATGTGTGCGTACGCGCACCTCTGTGTGTGCGCGCGTGTGTTTGTGTGTGTGTGTGTGCGCGCGCGCGCGTGCGTGCTTGCGTGCGTGCCTGCGTGCGTGCCTGCTGCCTGCCGGCGTGCTTGCGTGCGTACGTGGTCTGTGGACACTGTCTTGTGACGTTGTCCCTCACGATTAAAGAAACATTAAAATGGCTCTCATCGCTGCCTATCTTAATGCAAGAGTCATTCTGATGGTGACATGCTTGCTTTCTTGGTGCTTTGCGTCCACGGAGGCGAGATGGCCTATTAGGGACGGGGACAGAGTGGGAAGGGGACGACAGAGTGAAGGCTCGACCGCGGAAACCGCCCGAAAAAGACCGGAGAGACCGTGGACCGCCGCCAGAACAATGGAAGTGTTAAGGCGGTGTCCCCTCGCCATTGCCCAGCGACTTGTGCACTGCGCAATTGCTGTTTCAACTGCTGTGCTTGGGCAGAGTCACAAAGACAATGTCCGTTGCACTGCTGTTGAAGAACAACTTGGACAACTCAAGCAAAGGAAGTCCAGCTTTCTTAGCCCAGCTCCACCTCCCTACTCATGATCTCTTCTGTGCTAAGTTGAGGGTCCAGCTCCACCTCCCTCCTCTAAGATCTCTTGATCTTTTGATCTCGCCTGGGACCCTGATGATGATGGTGACAGTGTAGCGATAGGTATATAATCTCCCTCTTACCCCACCTCCATTCGCCCATCCCCAATAAGCCTTATGGTTTCTATGGACGTAAAGCGCCACGAAAAAAGAAAAGAAAAAAGAAAAAGAAAAAAGTCCACTTAAAGGCAATACAAATATCGCTTATAAAATCATTGAATATTCTTAACATTTATTTCAAATGTGTTTATACTGTTTACTGTTATGTGGTAAATGTTAAGCAACGAAATAGATTTTTGCTTATGAGATAATAATCTTCAGTCATATCTCGTATTTTTATGATCTGTTTACTTTTCTAAATCAACTAAACGGCGCTTGAACATGTGTAGTTTTTGAGTCAAGTATCACCACCTGATCTGATGTATTTTTTACGTCTACTCAACAGCTACCCGATTCTGTGTGTTTTTCGAACCACCTGATTTTTTTGATTTTTTTTTGGTTGTTGTTTCGCGGCAAGTGTACCTGATCTTACGCGAGTTTTCGTGTCCACCCAAAAACTCCTTTACTGCACAAGTGGTTATAGTTTGCACTTGGATTAATAGGCTAACAATATCAACACCACATGCATTCATCCGTAAGCAATATTAGCTACCTCCCGCTTTGACTGTGAATCAGTGCACCACACATCAATGTAGAGACATTTATTTACGGCGAAGCACTGAAGAGCCGGTCTGCATACACACATCCCGATAGCATGCCAACGCATGTGCAGTTTTTAATTCAGTGTTTCAGACCGTGAACCTCTAAACCTTTTCAAGTAAACTGTCGCTGCCAACAACAAAAACAATTACAAAAAAAAGAAAGAAAGAAAAGGACAGTCGGAGATGGATGGGGCAAGGGGACGACAGAGGGGGAGAGTAGAATTTGAGAGATGCATGGGAAAAGGTATTAAGTAGAATTTGAGAGCTGCGTGGGAAAGAGGGTTAGTTAAGCAGAATTTGAGAGTTGGATAGCAAAGAGGGTTAGTTAAGTAAAATATGAGAGTTGGATGGGAAAGAGGGTTAGTTAAGCAGAATTTGAGAGTTGGATAGGAAAGAGGGTTAGTTGTGTAAAATATGAGAGTTGGATGGGAAAGAGGGTTAGTTAAGCAGAATTTGAGAGTTGGATGGGAAAGAGGGTTAGTTAAGTAAAATATGAGAGTTGGATGGGAAACAGGGTTAGTTAAGCAGAATTTGAGAGTTGGATAGAAAAGAAGGTTAGTTAAGTAGAATTTGAGAGTTGGATAGGAAAGAGGGTTAGTTAAACAGAATTTGAGAGTTGGATAGGAAAGAGGGTTAGTTAAGTAAAATATGAGAGTTGGATAGGAAAGAGGGTTAGTTAAGTAAAATATGAGAGTTGAATGGGAAAGAGGGTTAGTTAAGCAGAATTTGAGAGTTGGATAGGAAAGAGGGTTAGTTAAGTAAAATACGAAAGTTGGATGGGAAAGAGGGTTAGTTAAGTAGAATTTGAGAGTTGGATAGGAAAGAGGGTTAGTCAAGCAGAATTTGAGAGCTGCGTGTGAAAGAAGGTTAGTTAAGTAGAATTTGAGAGCTGGATGGGAAAGAGGATTAGTTAAGCAGAATTGCAGAGCTGCATGTAAAAGAGGGTTAGTTAAGTAAAATATGAGAGCTGGGTGGGAAAGAGGGTTAGTTAAGTAGAAATTGAGAGCTGCATGGGAAAGAGGGATAGTTAAGTAAAATTTGAGAGCTGCATGGGAAAGGGGGTGAGTTAAGCAGAATTTGAGAGTTGGAGAGGAAAGTGGATTAGTTAAGTAAAGAGTTGGATAGGAAAGAGGGTTAGTTAAGTAAAATATGAGAGTTGGATGGGAAAGAGGGATAGCTAAGTAGAATTTGAGAGCTGGATAGGAAAGAGGGTTAGTTAAGTAGAAATTGAGAGCTGAATGGGAAAGACGGTTAGTTAAGCAACATTTGAGAGCTGGGTAGAAAAGAGGGATAGTTAAGTAGAATTTGAGAACTGGACAGGAAAGAGGGTTAGTTAAGTAGAATTTGAGAGTTGGATAGGAAAGAGGGTTAGTTAAGTAAAATATGAGAGTTGGATGGGAAGGAGGGTTAGTTAAGTAGCATATGAGAGTTGGATGGGAAAGAGGGATAGCTAAGTAGAATTTGAGAGCTGGATAGGAAAGAGGGTTAGTTAAGTAGAAATTGAAAGCTGGATATGAAAGAGGGTTAGTTAAGTAGAAATTGAGAGCTGGATAGGAAAGAGGGTTAGTTAAGTAGAAATTGAGAGCTGCATGGGAAAGACGGTTAGTTAAGCAGAATTTGAGAGCTGGATAGAAACGAGGGTTAGTTAAGTAGAATTTGAGAGCTGGGTGGGAAAGAGGGATAGTTAGGTCGAATTTGAGAGCTGCATGGGAAAGAGAATTAGTTAAGTAGAATTTAAGAGCGGGGTAAGAAAGCGGGTTAGTTAAGTAGAATCTGAGAGCTGCATGGGAAAGTGGGTTAGTTAAGTAGAATTTGAGAACTGGATAGGAAAAAGGGTTAGTTAAGTCGAATTTAAGAGCTGGATGGGAAAGAGGGATAGTTAAGTAGAATTTGACAGCTGGATGGGAAAGAGGCTTAGTTAAGTAGAATTTGACAGCTGGATGGGAAAGAGGGATAGTTAAGTAGAACTGCAGAGCTGGATGGGAAAATTGGATAGTTGGTTTAAAAATTTTTTATTCATTCATCGTAATCATAAGCTCAACAAATAAGTACAGGAAACACAAAAGCAAGATGCTTATTTGAGTGTTACCTATAGATAAAATGATAATCACACAGATATTTACGATGGCAAGATGGCAAATTGTTGTCAAAATGTCAGAGGCAACAAAACCAACAAAGACCAAAATGACAACAAAAAACAAACAAAACAAAAACAAAACAATAGCAACAAACGGGAGGAGGGGTGGGGGTTAAAAAGCAAATAACTAACCGAATGGTCTAGTAATGTTGTCATAATTATTGATCTGAGAGAGAGAGGGAGAGGATTAAAACGTGTACTTCTTCGCTTGTATCATAAACAAATTTTGGCAGACTTTTACAGATTTACAAGCGGTCGGTTTGGCGCAGAAAGTCGTGGACTATAGCAAATATTTTCTTATTAGTTTCTAAATGTAGCTAGTCGTTTCCAAACAGAAGTGTGTTGATATTTCTTTCATTCTCATCTAGTTTATTAATGGTTTTATTTCTAATACTATTATAAAGGGGACAATGTAGTAAGAAATGCTCTGATGTTTCTGCTGTATATCCGCATGAACATATAGGGTCTTCTAACAGGTGGCGTCTGAATAAGTCATAATTTAAATCGCTAATAACAAGTCGAAGTCTACAATGCTTAACTTGTTCCTTTCTAGAACCAAAATAATAATATATAGGAACCACAGTGTCATTCGTTGACAAATATTTTTTCAGCAGACTAATTGAAGGATTTGTTTGTATAGTTTGAGGTAATGTGTTCCACAGTTGGGTAGTTGACGGAATGAATGAATTTGCATATAGTTCTGTTTTGTGAGCGGGAATGACTCTTTCATGTGGTCGTCTGCGATGATACGGGTTTGTTGTTGAAACTAGAGGTGGTACTAAGTTCGATAGGTATCCGGGGCATAGGTAATTAATCATTTTGTGAAACATTAATAGCTTGTGACGTTCTCGTCTGTGCAAAATCCAGATTCTTTATACAACTTTTCGTGGCTTGTTCCTCTAACAGCTCCTAAAATAATTCCTATAGCTTCCAAATGCAGGTTTTCGAGCATGTTTGAAAGTGTTCCAGTACAATTATCCCAAACAATGTCGGCGTAGTCAAACTGTGGCAATATAAAGGATTTGTACATAGTATCCAAGGCTTTTCTGCATAACTTGTACTTAAAGGAACGTAAACATGAAATAAGAAGGGTTGCTTTTCTAATAATACTGTTTATATGTTTTTTCCCATTTGCAGTTACTTGGATAGTTAGTTAGTAACTGGAGTTTATCGCCCTGTCAACCGCACAGGGTCACTTCAGGAAAAATGGGAAAGAGGGGTGGAAGAGTCATATAGGGGTATTTGTATCGGGGAAACGTGGGGGTGCCGGGGTAAGGGGTGCGGGGGGGAGATGAAAAAAAGAAGGGGAAAGGTGAAGCCGGAGGGAGACACCGATAGAGACTGAAAAGCTGAAGGATAGGTAGGCTAAGATTGCTCAGGGGGTTCGTCCTCCTTCAGTCACACGTTTCAAGGTTCAAAACCTTCGTGTGCGATTATGGACCGGTAGCACCTACCTCCTGTTCGGTTGCCATGACTACTGGCCAGCTGTGGCTTTTGGCAAAGCCCAGCGAAGAGCTATCTGCCTGCATGGGGTCCAGATTATTTATTACGGGTGGTCTAGTCGGGGTTTTGTTTGTTTTGTTGTTATTGTTGCTGGGTTGTTTGGGTGTTTTTTTTCTCAGTCAGTGCATCTAACTAAAAGTAAACAGTGATTCTGTATGTATATATGTGTGTGTGTGTTGGGGGGGGGGGGGTTATGTGAGTGCATGTGTGTGTACGTGTGTAGGCGTGCGCGCGCGCGGTGTGTGTGTGTGTGTGTGGGGGGGGGGTGCAGTGTACTGGGTGCACGTGTACGTGAATGTGTGTATATGTTTGTACGCGTGTGAATGCATGTGTGTAAATGCGCGCGCGCGCGTGTGTGTGTGTGTGTGTGTGTGTGTGTGTGTGTGTGTGTGTGTGTGTGTGTGTGTGTGTGTGTGTGGCTGCCGGCGTCGTCTGCTGCTCTGTCTTCTGTCTCTGCTCTCTCTCTCTCTCTCTCTCTCTCTCTCTCTCTCTCTCTCTCTCTCTCTCTCTCTCTGCCCCACCCGGCCCCCACGCCAAACATTTGGCTTTTTTATGATACTGAGTGGGAAAGGACGAAGATCGCCGAATGACTGCATGACAACAAAACAGTAAGACGCATCTATAGACCGAAAAGCCAAGAAAACGTAACTAACTTGTCGCGATGAAGCTGAAACTCTTGCGTTTCTGCAAGTGGTCGGGCCACCTGCAGCGGTCGGGCCAGTTCAATACCTACGTACACGATGCTTTTCCTACATTCAGAATTTACAAGATATAGTTTCTTCAGTGTTGTTAAAAAAAAGAAGTGACCATGGGTTCTTACGAAGACCATGCATGAGGCACTGAGAGAGGGAGGGAGAAGAAGAGCGTCGTTCCATGCACGGAAACCGCCGCGGCGGTGATAAACAATAGCTCGCCATCCAGTCCTCTGTCATACGATACCTCGCTCTTTCTCTCAGCCTCCGCAGCGGCTTCCTTGCCATCCCGACTCCCATCCTTGCTTCCCGGGGACCCCATGGGCCTGGGCGTGGTCACTGTGCTGACAGTAGGCGGGCCGGTGAATAGTGAACCTACTTCCCCCCCCACACACCCCTTGACTTGCCAGTGAGCTCACCCGGGGCAGAGCGCGAGGAGTTCTGGTAGAGAGCTCTTCGTGCTTCATTGTTTATCAGTCAAGAGAGCGGCCGAGTGCTGTGAAAATTGAAATGGGGAGGACTGAACAGATCCAGTGGCATCATTTACTACCACTTGGTCCACGCAGGCCGAGAAAGAGACGGGGAGTGGGGTGGGGTGTGGGGAATGTGGGTGGGTAGGTGAGGGGGAGGAGGGGTGGGACGGGGGGTTGGGAGGTGGGTGGGGGTAAAGGAAGTGGACAAGAAAAGGTTTGTTTGAAAAAGAGTTGGCGTCGTTTTTTTAATTTCCACAGACCAAAACGTTAATAATCTTAAACCAGTGTTCTTGCACTCATATTATTAGAAATGAAGCAAGACCTGCATTTAAAAAAAATAAAAATGTAATAGTTTATTTGTTATTTTGTTATTTAGGTTAAATATACTCTCTCTCTCTTCTCTCTCTCTCTCTCTCTCTCTCTCTCTCTCTCTCTCTCTCTCTCTCTCTCTCTCTGTTTAAGGTTTGTTTTAAAGTTAGATATAATTCGAGTTGCATTTCCAAAATTGTGTCGTATTGTGTGTGGTGATCCTGCAGATGATTTAATAAATGATGCAGTCATGATTTTGGCCGACACGACTCAAAGGGACACTGAAGAAGAAAACAAAACCTCGGGAAAAAAACAGTTAAAATATTGTTAGTGATCACTGCGATAATTCGATCACTAGGATACAAGATTTTGTCGCTGCAAAGTGAATAATTGCTGCTGCGGGGGGGGGGGGGGGGGGGAACAGAATAGAATAGTTCATCAAAATAGTTATTAAACGGAACCCTACACTTTGCAATATGCGTTAGAGCAGTACTGATTATCGTATATAGTTTTCAAAGTTGTTGACGCCCAGTTGCAAAAACAAATACCAAAAGAAGAAAAAACGAAGAAACAAAACAAACAAAAACAAATAACACCAACCACACGCAGTAACAGAGATTTGTGATCGCATCGCCGGAATCAGATGAGGACTGGCGATGGGGGGGGGGGGGGGGGGGGGGGGGGGGGGGGGTAGAGATGGGGGGATGCTCACATTTAATGGGTACTATTTGCGCTCACCACTTCCTGCTTTGAACTAAATTGAAGTACTCCACACACAATCACACACTTTTTTAAATTCTATCTTGCGAATTAAGGGGAAAACTTTAAAGACTCGAACAGTGCAAGGGAAAAGAGAAAGAAGGAGAAGCAGAAAGAATGAACAACAACAACAAAAATGGGGGACGGGGTTGAGTAAGTAAGTAAATTGGTGTTCTATGCCCAGTCAACCAGTACTGTTGTATCAGGGCGAAAGGGGATGGGGGGGGGGGGGGGGGGGGGGGGAGGGAGGAGGGAGAGAGAGAGAGGGAGACAGAGAGAAAGAGAGAGAGAGAAGTGGTAAAAGCGGTATATTTAACCACTGCCTAACATACATACATTTTTTGAAGGCTTGTAAGATTCTATTTACCTATGGAATAACTAGCAACAGTACTTAATTCTTCGATCCCAAACACCACCAAAAACAAAACTATTTAAAAAAAATTAAAAAAACTAGAAGAGGGCAGCAGCAGCAACGACAGCCGCCAATTTGCCTCCTGAACCAGTTCCAGCGAAACTGGAACCACCAGTTGTTTTCAAGACACACACTGTACACAGTCCGGAAACCTGAGATACGAAGAAAAACACAGAGAGGGCGCATAGGGCCAAAGAGAGCCACGATGCCGGTGGTTGGGCAACAAAACTTAGGAGGGGCAGGGGAGGGGGGGGGGGCAGCGGAGGGGGGGGGGGTACTGGGGCATGGGAGAGCTTGAAGGTGAAGGGTAATAGTGAAGAGTGGAAGGGGGGAGGGGGCGGGGGGGCTAGGTGAGAATTTGGCAGAACGGCAGCAGAGAACGAGGTCGCGGAGAGGGGAGAGCCAGCTAATAAGTCAGACCAGCGGATATACAGGAGGCAGAGTTTAGGTCAGAGTGCCAGACTTTCCAAACTTCTTGAGGGGAGGGAGGACGGGAGGGGGGTAGGGCGGCGCAGGGGTGAGGTGAAAGGGGGGGGGGGGGGGGGGGGGGGGGGGGGGGGGGGGGAAGAGGAGAGGAGAGGAGGGGGAGCCTGAGAACCTAACCCATTTGCGTTGTATGTAATGTTAGCAGTAGTGGCTCTGCAGCGTCCTCCCGTTTTCCTCCCGCTCCTCTGGAAGGAATTGGTCTCGACGTTTCCCCCTCGCCAGCCCCTTGGTGGCGTGATGAGGTTTGTCTGGCTACCAACTGCCAGCAGACCCCTCTCCTACCTCTGCCTTCGCCGCTACCCCTGTCCTCCACCCCCCTCCCCTCGCCTGCCCTCCTCTCCCCTCCCTCCTTCCTTCCTTCCAAGAACCCTCCACCCCTGTGTGAAAGAGAGGTAAACCCAAGCCACCTTTTTACTGTTTTGAAAGAACTCCACCCCGAAATGGCTTCCCGTGTACCTCTACGCAGGTCTAAAAGCCGGCCGACTGCCTGGCTGCCAAGCCCTCACCTTAGATGACCTACACTACTGCCCCACTTTACCGTATGACCAAGCATTGATTGATAGTAGCGCCCCGGAGGAGGGTTGAGAGGGGAGGAGTTTGGGGAGGGAGGTAAGGTGAGCGCGCGGAAGGTGGGAAGGGGTCAGCGGTCAGCTCAGGCCAGGGCCACTAGCGGTCAGTGACTGACCCCTCACCGAAAGGTGAGTGGACAGCGTACGTACGCAGCTCCCATAGGTGGGTGGTGCAGTGGTTAAAATTGCGAGCGGGAAGTGTTGGCAGGGTGGTGACCGGCGGCCGGGGACACAGTACAGAGCGTTGTGTAGCCGGCGAAGACTGTACAGTGTTGTACTGTGTGTGTGTCTGCCTGCCTGCCTGCCTACTGCCTCGCCTGCTCGCCACTCGCCAACCCGCATGCCCTGGCTACTGGCCCAAAATAGTAACGCCCAAGCGTGCGCGGGGAGAAATGGATGGGGGGAAGAGGGGGTGGGTGGGAAGACACCACCATCGACTGGTTAATATCGTCTGCTATCCACTCAAGAGGCGAAATGCGAGTTCTGATGAATCAAATATGAAGAAGTACAGAACAAAAACCTCCCCCCCTCCCTCCTCTTCCGTTAATGACCGAACAAACTGTCGTCGGTGCGAAGAGCGTGTGTGCGTGTACCGGGGAAGCCAACTGTTACACACGCAATCGTGAGCTAATGTCCATAACGTTACACAACCTTTCACCCCTCCAGGAAATAGACTGGGCCGGTCCGCGGGGTCACTTACTTTGCAGCACACAGTACGGGCCACCACGCATCAGTTGACCGCTGCCTCTCGGGGCGCGCTGACGGTACTGTATCCTACTCGCACTGCCATTTGTTTGCGCAGGATATCTAACGGCTGGTCACTGATTGACTTCGATCTTTGATTTGATCCGGAGTTTGGAGTGTCGGCGACCCTTTCACCCGTCAACGCCACATGTTCGTCTGTGCGACCTGTCACTCGCTACTTTCAGTGTTGTGTCCGAAAAGTCGGTTGCTAGCGGTCTGTGTGTGTTTGCAATCAGCCTACTTCTGTTCCTCACTGACAGCGCGTGTGGATGACCGTATTTTGCAGTCAGCTGGAAACTCTTGCACTTGGACTTGCAGACTCTTGTGTTACAAACTGGAACCATCACCCGTGGTGAGGCATCAACAAAAATAGCGTTGTGCGTGGACTCAGTGTCCGTTCACTTTCACTGTCGCAGCGGTCCCGTTGGATCGTGTGACCTGAAGTGACCCCCGAATGAATGACCGTCAGTTAATTCGATTTCAAGCAAGTCGAAAACAAGGATAAGTAGCAGGTGTTGTTAGCAAAGCAAAACAAAAAAAAATTAAAAACAAAACAAAAAAAACGTTTCCCATAATTCTGTGACGGCGCCGCCATCTTTGTTGTTATTCTTTGTCCAGATGTAATCTTGAAGAGACCACAATTTAATGACGATTCCGGTACGATGTCGTCTCGACGAAAACAAGGGAGGCCTCAGCAGAGGAAAACCTTGGACTCTCGTGAGTATTCCTGCTTTGTTTTACATTGTTTCCATTTCTGGGTGTCGTTTTGTTGCTAACCCAAACACGTGCTGAAAAAGTTCGTCTGCTTTTGGTCAACAAATCCGCGTGGCATATTCGAAGCATGTTTGCAGAACAGTGAGGAGAATGCGATGCGGTTAGTAATCTTTACCCGTTAAATTTATATTTTGCTCATTGTTCGCGTGTTCATTAAAAAATTAAAAAATTAAAATAAACGTTAACTTGAGAAAAAATAAATTGGGGGTGGGTGGGTGAGTGGTGGGGGGCATTATTAAAAAAATATTCATAGTAACCACCTCCCAAAATTCATAGGGTCACAGTCGGTTTGAAACTTAAATACTGCTGAAGGAAAGTAGTCATTTACACACATAGATCTCTCTCTCTCTCTCTCTCTCTCTCTCTCTCTCTCTCTCTCTCTCTCTCTCTCTCTCTCTCTATAAAGCGAAAGTGAATAGTTACGATACCGTCAACAAGATCCCCCAGCCAGCCTCGCTCTGCTCGCGTTAAACAAGCATTATGTCCCTGCATCTTTTTGCAACCGTTACATGGGAATCCCCCTGCCAGATCCTATTTCTGACTGTGCATATTGAAACAATTTTACAAGCATGCAGTGACATTCGGATTCGACAGATGAATTGGACATTGAGTCCCACAAGTCTGTATGTACTAAGGGGCCTTGGGTCGCGGGGGAGTGTGTGTGGGGAGGGGGGGGGGGGGGAGGGGAGATTACATGCCTTATCCTGACGTTTTGTTTATTTTATTGTCAAGAATCAGCCGCAAGAAATGACACAAAAGTCATGTTGGCCATAACTGAACACAAAACTTGAACACATTATTACTCCTGTCTGTTCTGCATGTTGGATTTTTTTATTTTTTTATTTTTATTTATTTTTTAAGGCGGGGGGTGGGGGTGCTTTTACAGTTGAAGGCTGCAGCAGACTTTCTTTGTAATCATCTTGGTTACCTACAACAGATAGTCATTGTTTTTTGTCATTAGTTACTGATTGGCTTACTGGGATTAACCTTGCTAGTACACAGGGTGAGCTAAGCTGGATATATAAACACAGCACAAGTAACATGTGCAGACTCCTGTTTCATCAGTTTGGTTTCAGTGTTGCTTTACATCCAAGGAGACCGCAGGGGCTATTAGGGACAAGGAGCCTAGGGCATCCACCTCTTCTTTGCAAAGCTCCTAGTTCAGTGTTGCTTTATGTCCACAGAGACCTAAGCTCTGTTCAGTTACATATAACTTTACAATACTGACTACAAATACCTGTGTAGAAATCTGTAACTGTAATGGAGTAAAATGGAAACAGTTGGGTTTTTTTACTTCAAGGGTGGATATGTTATCACAACTGCAGATCTGATGTTGCAAAAAATCCTTGGCAAAGTTTCTTCTTTTGGCCTTCTTCTGGCTACATTAGATACTAATCATGACTTCATTTTATCACATTTTTGTTCCCAGCAAAATGCAATAGCATGATGACAGAAACTTCTTGCTTCAAAGAGAAAGGCATGATGATCAACTGTGCATTAATAATACTACACACTGTACATCAGGTTTATTATGGCAGCTGTACTAGTTGGTCACCGTTGGGTGTTAGTGCATGACTTGCAAACTTTTTCCTTTTTGTTGCAGAAAGATTATTAAATTCCATGCCTGCTGAAGGATTTTGAGATGTATGTTTGTCATTTAAAAAATGAATCATGCTAACATGTAGGAGCATAAATTATTTTTCTGCCAACACTATACAGTTTATATTTCCACACTTCATGATCATTGAGTCAAAACCAAAGAGACTGGTAATAGTAGAGGTAAACTGCATGTTTTTGTTTATGCAGACTAAACCAAGAGACTAACAAAATCAGAAGTGAATTGGCTAAACATGTAGACTTTGGTTTAATTAGAGATAAACATTGTAATGAAATTTTGATGTATACCTGGAGACTGGCAAAATCAGAAGTGAATTTAGTGATCATGTGGCATAAACTTTTAAACATATTTAAATAGGGGTCCTTAAGAAGTTGAACTGGTCAGATGACAAAGGCTTACTTAAGAATTATAAAATAGTAAATGGAATTCCTGTAATGGGTTAATTTTGTTTTCACAAAATGTGTGGGGTTTGTTTGTGTGTGTGTGTTGCGGTTGGTTTGCTCTGGGTTTGTTTTGTGTTTGTTTGTTTTTAGTGCTTGATTCCACTTACTGTATATTCAGTAGAACCCCTCTTTCATGACAATCCTAAAAATTAAGTGTTGTCTCAGCAGGAAGGTAATTCTTAAGGTTTTCGCTGATTGTGTGCGGTGTGGGTGTCTGTGTTGTATGTTTGGGGAACTGCACTTTTTTTTCTTTTTCTGTCCTTGTTACTTGATGTTTATTTTGTGTTATCCAAAGTTAATAATAATAATAATGAAATATTTATAAAGCGCAAGCCTCTGATATAAAAAAAAGAGCTCAGGATGCTGTACAAAACATGGCATTATTTTAGGATGTTATTACATAAATTATGTTTTGTATTGTCAGGTGTGGTATTGTTTTTTAGTGTGTGTTTTTATATTTTATTTTTATTGTTTTTTTGTTTTTTTTAATCCTATTACTAATAACTCTGAGAAGCATTAAATAGAACAAATATCCAGTCATCAAATACCCAGTCATTTATCATGTTTTTAACTTTGTCAGCAAGTTCTATATCCCGTCATATTTTCTTTCATTGTTTTTACAGCAGAAACTGCCGTGGAGTTTCATTGTGAGTTGCACTTCATTTTGGTCTAAAACGCAACCCCCCCCTTTTTTTCTTTTTTCATTTTTTGCTTTGTTTTTTTGTTTGGTAATGTACACTCATATTCCCTATAAACTTATTTTGTGTATCTTTACCATGAAGAAGCATACAGTACATTTCTTTAAGAGTTACTGCTGGTTTGCTCTTTGCATCAACAGCTGGCAGCAAATCACTAATAATACTAACAGTTTAAAGTGAGCAGTACCAGCTTGGTCGCATTCCAGCTTTTCCTCCAGTCTTCTTAGAGCTCTGTATTACTTTATCAGACTGTTTGCTTCTGCCCACTCAATTTCCATTGTTTAGAAAGTGTGCCAAATTTGTAGAGTATGTAATTCCCTGTAATATTTTTAGGTAATAATATTATAAGCTTATTCCCAGAGTAAAGCTGCGAGTATGCACACTCCATGAAAACCCTGTATTTTATGCATTATGACTGTAACACATTATGTGAAGGCTTCTTGTCTGCATGACAGTTTAAATTATTGAATTTCAACAGTTCGTCTGGCCATTCAATAACATTAGGACCCACATCATTCTGGCCTACGCCCATGAAAACATGCGTTGGTGACATGTTCATTGAACCAGAATTACTCATCAACCGGCCTTTTCGTCATTAGCGCGCAGCATTACATAATTAGTCATTAGTCATTTCCTTGTGGACAACTCTACAACTGGAAACCACACGCAGTATAGGGGAACAGTGCGGGCCCGTGTCAGCAAGCTGGACTCGGCCGGTACTGACTACTGAGAGGTCCTGTTCAGAACAGATTCTGATTCAAGTGGTTTCTACTGCAGAGGGGAGAGAAGGGACGAGACAAGTTTTGAAACAAACGAAAATGTCATGGTGACATATCATTCGACTCCCATTGCAAGATTAGGCTGGGGCTCGTATATAGCTGGGTCGGGCCTTTAGCCCTTTTGGGCCTATAGAATTTGAAGCGACACCACCACCACCACCACCTCCTCCTCCTCCTTTCGCCTCCTCTTCCTCCTCCTCCTCCTCCACCACCACCACACGCACGCTCACCCACACAACTGAGGTGCTTTCTAAACTGACGGGCCAGGGGGAGACCGAAAATGAAAAGCGGAATTGATCGCTTCTGCCAAGCGCAGCGCATTGTGCACCTCGGCAAGTCAGTCACCAGCAACGCTGACAGACTCGGCATGGGGAGGGTGGGGAAACTCGGTTTCGCTTGGCCAGGTATTGGCGGTAAGTCCCTGTGCTTGCGTTATGATCTGACCACAGATAGTTATGAACAGTGACAGCTGCTGCCGCCCATTGCCTCGCTTGTGTGTTGTGGCGACCCGAGCACAGGCGTTGGAAACTGATACCGCTTGCAACCGCTCTCTCTCTCTCTCTCTCTCTCTCTCTCTCTCTCTCTCTTCTCTCTCTCTCTCTCTCTCTCTCTCTCTCTCTCTCTCTCTCTCTCTCTCTCTCTCTCTCTCTCTCTCTGCTGCTGCTGCTGTTGCTGCTGCTGCATTGATTTTGCTTCCATTCTCTCTCCAGCATAGTTTGATTTTGGTTTGGTGGAGGGATTGTTTTCAGATTTTTTATTTTTTGTTTATTTGTTGTTTTTTGTTTTCAGTTGGTGTGAAATGTTCCACATACTAAGGTGGGAGGTTTTTGTACTCCCACGTTGAATTATTCGTGGGTATGGTCAGGAAAACGCAGACAAGAACAGAGAAGAGAGAGAGAGAGAGAGAGAGAGAGATGTTAAGTGAGTAACATGAATGGAGGAGGTTGTGACAGTATGAGTATGATGAATGCCGAGGCATTTAGAAAGAGGATTATGCTTGTTTTGTTTGTTGACCCACAAGCAAGATCGCATGACATGGCTTCTGCATTAGGCCTACTGTCGGCAAAACACTGGGTTGGCTTTTGTAGTAAAGTACCATTTTGACTAGCATTTTGTCATGTGTGAGCTGGTTGGTTACACTACAGATACTTTCATTCCTTTTATTGGGGGGGGGGGGGGGGGGGGGATGGTGGCAGGTGTGGTTGTTACTGTAATTTTTTAGTTAGTTCAAAATGCACACAGAAGCATGCTGTTTCGTGAAGTCTTACTTAAAAGTTAGGTACACAGTGGCAGTAGTTCATTATTAATTTGTGAAACTTACTAACAGAGGTGAAGTCGTTTAACCATTATAATTTTTTGTCATATGGTAGATTAGTTTTCATATATTTCTTTCTTATTTGTAACTGTATGCATACTTTCACACACAGTTCATCACATGCAGTCTGCATGTGCCTATCATTTCTAGCTGTGTATCAGGTATGCATGACATACTTTGTACCCAGCACTGCAGGTAAAAGTGTGTGTGTGTGTTGGGGGGATGGAGGGGGGAGGGGGGGGACTGGAATGGGATGGCTGCTCGTTACTCTTGTTTGCATGCAGCCTTTTCACACACGTACACACGCACACATACCTACCTACACACAAATGCAGCCAAGACACACACACACACACACACACACACACACACACACACACACACACACACACACACACACACACACACACTCATTTACTCTTATTTACATGCGACCTTTTCACGCACGCACACATACATACACACACAGCAGCTACCAACACGCACACGCACGCACGCACGCACGCACGCACGCACGCACGCACGCACGCACGCACCACACACACACACACACACACAGCTGCTACAACACGCACGAACGCACGCGCGCGCACACACACACACACACACACACACACACACACACACACACACACACACACACATGCGCGCAGCGCGCGCGGCATTATCATGGTCAGGAGATAATACAGCCAGGCGGGGCGGACTCGTGCAGCTGTGCCACTGACCTAGAACCATCGACACTCGAGAGGACCGCCACTCGACGGACAGGAAGGCTGGCTGGCTGACCTGAAACCCGGGGACAGCCACGTCGCCGTAATGAGCATAATATTGCACACCGTCAGATAAAGCCAACATGGTGGTCAGTGACCGATAAACCTGCACAGTTGTACTCGCCGCCATTGGTGGACGGGTTTCAGTGCTCGCATCATGTGGGCAGTCTGGAAATGTTTTGTTTTTGTTTGTTTGTTTTTTGGTCCCTGCTTCCGTCCTGCGGTTTTTGTTTGTTTAGTTCTACGTCAGTACGCGTGCGTTTATTATAGGCCTATCTGATTAGTCGTCATAGTTGCTATTTGTGCTTCTCTCCCTTTTCTCTGTTTGGTTGTCTTTGTGTGTGTGTGTGTGTGTGTGTGTGTGTGTGTGTGTGTCCGTCTGTCTCGCCGTCTCTCTCTCTCTGTCTCTCTCTGTCTCTGTCTCTGTCTGTCTCTCTGTCTCTGTCTCTGTCTCTCTCTCTCTCTCTCTCTCTCTCTCTCTCTCTCTCTCTCTCTCTCTCTCTCTCGCTCTCTCTCTCTCTCCAACCCCCCTCCTCACCACCACCCTCTTTCCTACCCTTCCCTCTCCATCCCTACCCATCCCCCCCAACATACATACACTCTCTCCTCTCTCCCTCTCTCCATCCCCTCTCTCTTCCCTTCCTTCCATCTCCATCCTCTCATTGCCCCCCCTCCTTCCTCTCCTCCTCCTTCCTTCTCTCTCTCTCTCTCTCTCTCTCTCTCTCTCTCTCTCTCTCTCTCTCTCTCTCTCTCTCTCTTCTCTCTCTCACATGTTTGCAGTGGTCAGTTATATAAATGTAAGCCAGGTACAACAAGCCGAAGGCACATTTCGATCTCAAACAACGTAATTGGATTTATAAACTGGGCATGAACGAATCCGGACTCATTCGCCAGGCTGAACTGAAAGTCCAGCAAACAAGGAGACGAGAATGATGGCGTACATACTCTGTACATATACGAAAGCTGACATTCATATCATTTATGTCGGATGGCTGGTGGGGGTGGGGGGAGGGGGTGGGGGAGCGCCTAAGCGGCCTCATGACATAGTTTTTATGTACGGGGACACGGCGCTGCTTTAAAGGGACACACGACGTACATATAAGCTTCGACATCCGAGGACATGAAGCCCCACATCATCATCATCATCATATAAGCTTACATGCCGCGTCACTTAGTTATATGTGTGAGCCCAGTTGACCCCGTGGTAAAGTGCTTGGCTGGCAAACGTACCCATTAACCCAGGTTCAAATCCGCTCTGGCTCGCCCTTATCTTCAGAGTTTGTGGTTTGCCGCCCCGTTGGTCAAAAAATAGCTGAACGTTTTATAGGTCAGTAGAGCCTATCTGTCTGTACGTTGAAATTCTCAAAGACTCATCGTGACTCTTGGGCCGAGATAGTCATGATGAGTATGGTTAAAATTCAGTGAAGAAATCCAAACTCAGGTCATCAGTAACAACAGTAATGGCAGAACGACTAAAGCTGTATTATTTTGCGTCTAACACTTGTAAATGTGTGAATTTGGTTGTTATTGTTTTAAGCTAAAATCCTTGTAGTTTTCAGAATTTCATTGTATCTCCTACCTCTCCCAACGTCTTGTCGATTGCACGTGGTCACTTCAAGGTGAGATTTTCCACCGCTGAACATCTGTTTAGAACACTGGATTTTTTTGTGGATTTATTTTTATATTTTTAAATAAAGTCTTTGAAAACTCGAACTCGGAAAATACTTGCATTGTACCTTTCCTGTCCACCCCTCACCCACCTCCTTGTGTCGTTTGGTGTGTGTTGATTTTTTGGACTTAGAATCGTTTCAACATTTCACTGCTTGTCTTGAACTCACGTAATACCAATGATCCAAACCGGAAGCGTTGCTGTCGAAAATGCGAGACGGTTGACCAGATTATTTTACTTGATCGCATGATGGAATAGTTTCTACCCCCCCCCCCCCCCCCACCCACCCACACCACCCTCACACCCCAGAGAGAGAGAGAGAGAGAGAGAGAGAGAGAGAAACAACAAGAGAATATCGTTCTTCAATCTGTTATCGGTTTTCCAGCAAGTCTACTTCGATTATAATACCACCATGTAGATTTAGCACCATCAAAAAAAAAAAAAAAAAAAAGCTTTATCAAGCCGCGTCATTTTAAAAATAATAATCTGATGATAGTGTTCCTATGTATCATGATACTTTACAGTTATCACCGCGAACATCACAGATAATACATTTATAAACACTCAAGCCACGTGTTGAGTGAGAGCTCTGCTGATTTATCAACTGTTCGTTCTAGACAGATTTCTTGTCTACATGTTAACATTTGTCCAGCAACTGTTCAGACTGTTCAGTTTGGAACGATTCTTATAGAGTGGGGGTGTGTGTGTGTGTGTTGGCAACGCCTGCCTCCTCTCTCTCTCTCTCTCTCTCTCTCTCTCTCTCTCTCTCTCTCTCTCTCTCTCTCTCTCTCTCTCTCTCTCTCTCTCAAAAAGACTAAATGATGATCTGATGCTTATGTGCTTATTTCATAGCTTATGGTTTTGTTTGAAATAGACTGTCATGTATATTTATTTATTGTGTAAAAGGGGTGTTCCTTGTGTTCTTAGACAGATCGGCTGCACAAGGAAGGAACACGTACAAGGACATTTGCTTGAATTTCTACATAAAACTACCTGCTATACAGAACTTAGGAAGTATGCTGTATGTTGTTATACATTGTGCTTGATCATGTACTGCTTCACTGGTTTAAAGGCGTAAATGCCGGGATCGTGCCATTTTTATTATTATTATTTTTTGTCATCTGGTTTCGCAGAATACTTCGCGCCACCTCCCAACGAGTAGAACCTTAGTAATACACACGCACGCACGCACGCACGCGCGCGCGCACATACACACACACGCACGCACACAGCAGCTGGAGCTGGTCACACACACACACACACACACACACACACACACACACACCACACACACACCTGCTGGAGCTGGTCCCGATTCTAATTTTACCGTGTACCCTAAATTATGCAGGGCCTCACGTCACTCCTGTCTCTTATAACAATGTCTATTTCTTCGGTCTGGTGTTATTCCTACGATAGTCATCAGTGCGGTGGTTGCACCGGGCCCGCTGCGCTGTTTATTTTTTATTTATTTTTATTTTTTATTTTTTGGGGGGACGTTGCCGACACGCAAGAGTAAATTCTTTGTGCGCGGAACGCAATTTGCCTGCGTCTCGATGATGCCTCGTGGTGTGACGTTATTTACGGGGATTCGAAATATTGGACAGGTGCTGAGAGGAAGAGAGCCCGTTTATCAAACAAAAACAACAACAAAAAGACAGAAAAAGGGAGGAAATTTGCACATGCAAACGAGGAGGGACACGAGACAACTTTGCAGAGTCGTATTTCACTGGATGAGTGTGTGGTGTCAACTCCAGGATTATTAGCGTGGTACTTCCTCGCTATTGTGCTCAGTTGATCCGCGTAAGCGAGTGTGCATATTTTTGTTTTATGATGAAATGCATGAGTGTCCGGGTTGGCTATCTGGTGTCTTATCGGTTTGGATGTCGCTTCAGGTGACGATGTGTATTGGTTGCCGTTTCGTAGCTTGCATGCAGTTTGCGCTCGAGTGTTTCGTTGTTGTTGTTTGGGGGGGGGGGGGGGGTATTTGTGCCCAGTCGTTTTCCGTTTGTATGTCAGAGCTCAGGAGCTGTGTGAAAGTCGAAGTGGCCGTCCTGGGCTCCCGTCCCTAACAAGCCTACGGTTTCTGTGGACGTAAAGCAACACTTCAACAACAACGTTTGTTTGTGTTTTGGCGCGCCTGTTACAACTGAATCGGTTTAATTTCAGTCGTGGTATTTTGCGGGTATCTTTCGCATTTTCATGTAGCTGCCTCCGCTCCAACACCCCCCCACCCCCACATCCCCACATCCCCCCACCACCACCACCACCATGCCCACTTCACCAGCTCTCTGATTTGATAGCCCCCACCCTCCAGTCCCCGCCCCCTAGTAACGAAACCTTTCTTTATTTTGCTTAGCCAAAGATTCATTTCCTCCCAGATGTTCTCCGAGACGTTGCGTCTAAGAGTAGGGGCATTGTTCCCCTCTCTCTCTCTCTCTCGCGCGCGCGCGGCGTGCAAGCGAGTAGTCCACGAACAGCCTCCAAAGGTTACGTATGTAGGTCCCGCCAGCAGCTTGGGTAACTAACTGGCTTCTACGCTTCCAACCAGCGTCGTGAGCCGGTTTGGCCTAGCGGTAAGGCATTAGGCTGGTAAGCGGAAGGACCTCGGTTCGATACCGCTTCGGCTCTCCTTTCTCTTCAAAACGGTTGTGGTTTGTGGACACTGTCTTGTGACTTAATTTGTCCATCACTTCCTACTGAAACATTAAAATGGCTCTCGTCTCTGCCCATCTTAATGCAGAAGTAATTCTGGTGGTGACAGCGCAGCGATAGGTATGTAATCTCCCTCTCCCTCTCGCCCCACCTCCGTACCCTCTCCCCCCATCTCCCCGTCCCTAATAAGCTTTATGGTTTCTGTGGACGTTAAGCGCCATGTTTACTTACTTACAACCAGCAGTGCTGGGGAAGCGGGGGCAAGAGTTGTCGGAGAGGGGGAGGGGGGGGAGGGCGTGATGACACCCCCCTCCCCACCCCTCTCACCCCTTCATTATGGTCAGCCTTTTCAACAGACAGGGGCTCTTTCTCCGGGGGCATCGCCCACTTAATTAACATGGCGGGGCATGGGTCGACTCCTAAATGGCTGGTCAGTCATCTCAGTCCCCTTTAACACCCCCCCCCCCCCCCCCCCCCCACCCCCCTTCTTTTCCCCCCTCTCTCTCTTCCCCTCGCCCCCCTTTTCCCTCATCTCCACGTTTGCATGCCCTCCCCCCCCCCCCCCCCCAACCATCCCAAGCCACCCCTTTCTCAAGCACTATGCACCATCACCACCATCGGACTTCAAGTTCTGTGTTGCTTTACGTCCACAGAGACCGTACGGACTGTTAGGGTCGGGGAGCCCAGGACGGCCACCTTGACTTTCACACAGCTCCTGACTGAGTTCTGTGTCTACCATCGGTAGTTCATGGTGCTTTACGTCCACGGAGGCGAGATGGCCTATTAGGGACGGGGGCAGAGTGGGAAGGGGCCGACAGAGTGAAGGCTCGACCGCGGAAACCGCCCGAAAAAGACAGGAGAGACCGTGGACCGCCGCCAGAACAATGGAAGTGTTAGGGCGGTGTCCCTCGCCATTGCCCAGCGACTTGTGCACTGAGCAATTGCTGTTTCAACTGCTGTGCCTGGCCAGAGTCACAAAGACAATGTCCGTCGCACTGCTGTTGACGAACAACTTGGACAACTCAAGCAAAGGAAGTCCAGCTTCTTAGCCCAGCTCCACCTCCCTACTCATGATCTCTTCTGGGCTAAGTTGAGGGTCCAGCTCCACCTCCCTCCTCTAAGATCTCTTGATCTTTTGATCTCGCCTGGTACCCTGTTACCATCGGACCCTACCCCACCATTTATAAATGTCTTATGGTGTCTAATAGCAACACTGAACATAATGCTGCCGCGTCGTGATTTTGTGTGTTTGTGCCGGCTCGCATTTGTGAAATGTTTCTTGTGATTTTCTGAAGATACTGTTTTCCCCGATTGGATATGTTTGCCATTCTGTACGTTATCTTGAAAATACCGACAGGTTACCTTAAATTCATCACCATTATCATTTTCGGTATCGTATCATCATTTATCAGCATCCGCGTTGTCGTGTCTCGTTGCAGTTCTTACGTCGTGCAGTTTGATGTAAAAATCGTGTCACTCCACCCCCACCCCCCCCCCCCCCCCCTCTCCACACACACACACACACACACCTTCCCCTACGAAACTGTCTCCAGCACTGTCGTTAGATTTCCTACTACAACAGTGCCCCTTGCATTGTGCACAAGCAATGCGGCATGGCTGCCACTACAGACCAACGACTACGTCGACAACCACCAGACATGCACGGGGAGCAGAGACCGAGCCCACGCCCACTGCAAGACTGCAAGAAGGGTTGTGCTGGTTGCTGGTGTAGATGCCAACGGAGCCGTGCCCGCAGGGTTGTCGCTGTAGTAGAAGCCGTCTTTCCCTCTGATGGCCGGCATTGATTGGCGAAGCTGGCCCCCTCGGGCTGTTAAGGGCATCTCTGCCCCCCCCCCCACCCCCCCCCCCCCACCCCGCCCCCCCCCCCCCCCCCCCCCCTTCCTTCCCTGTTCCTGCTTTGCATGCCGTACCCAGTGCTCTTCCACCTCGCCTGTGTTGCGCGCATTCGCGTCATGCAGTATTGATTTTTATTGGTCAGTCAGCGCCGACGCCCAACTATGAGTAAGTAAAAGCAACGAGGTCTTGCTCGACGAGTCCGGGAAAGAAAGAGGGCGACGACCGGGGCCTTGCCCGCTGACTGGTCAGTTTCCTTATTTATGCCGCGCCTAATCACGCCCTCGGCGTCTCCGTTTCGGCGAGCCGCGCGTTCTTGAGTGTGTGTGGTCAAGGTATCGATTCCTTGGCACTGGTCAGCGGGCCAGCAGCCGCCGCCCGCTGATAAGTAGTAGCTACGGTTGGTCCTCCGCTGGTGGTCAGTTAGTTGCCTTTAGTCGCGGTTCCTGTCTGTCGGCTTCTCAGTGACAGGCCGGCCAATCCGCTCTCGCGTCTCTCAGGCCTCCCGTTGTTTTAAGTTTCAGTCTCACTCTCAGTGTCGCTGGCCTAATAGATCGTGTGTCCGATGCGAGCGGCTTTCGTTGGTCAGCAGCGCTGGTTAGGTCAGCTTGTTTACTCGCGTTCCAGTGCGGTCAGCTTGCTTACTCGCGTTCCGCCAGTGCGGTCAGCTTGCCCACCCGGCTGAAACTCCACGCACCCCTGTCACTTCATTATTGATCCGTACCCTTGTCGCTTCATTGACACGGCGGCCGTGTGGTCAGCGTTATACGCGCACTTTTTCGTAACATCAGCCAGTCTCTTGTCTCTTCCCCTTTGCCTGGAATTTAGCTGTGGCGTTCAGCTTGGGTCAAAACTCGCCGTATACTTTTTAATTTACTGAGCAACAATATAATTTATACAACTCAGTTGTTTGCATACGCATCTTCAGAGCTCAGGAGCTGTGTGAAAGTCGAGGTGGCCGTCTTACCCCCTCTCCCGTCCCCTGTAGGCCATCACCCTCATATAACCGTACCGGTTGAGTGGGCGTAAAACACCAACTTACTTACTTACCCCTATAGTCCTTACTGTTTTTGTGGACGTAAAGCAACACCGCTGAACGAACATCGAGACTTCAGAGTTTACGAGCTGTGTGAAAGTCGAGGCGGCCGTCCTGGACTCCCCGTCCCAAATAATCCGCACGGTCTCAGTGGACGAAAAGCAACTTTGACCTCGAACTCGCATACGTATCGCTACACCACAGCCAATCTCTTCCTGTTTGCATAGTACGTTGCTGGCGTCCAGACTCACAGAGCAAGATAGATAATGATTTGTTTTTAACGCTGACGGTTACATCAGGGCACTGAGCAAAAATATCATTCTTCCAAACGCTGCAGGCATTTAACACACCCCGACCGCAACCAGATAGGTACATTTTCGTCTATCACCGTTTAGATGTAGTTTATCTGTTTTGTCGCTTTGAAGAAGGGGCCTACCCCCGAAGATTCGCACATTTTCGCTTTATATTAAATTAGCGTGTTTTTGTTTAGTTTTTTGTTTACCATTTACGTGCTTGGATCTCATAATTTATAGAGCTCAGTGGTAGACATACGTTTGGCTGAACGACAGCCACTCTCTTGCTGTTTGCCTGGGCTTCGGCGCCAACATAGGTCAACTGAGGTCAGATTTCACGGTCGTTAGTTCTGTCCCTGCGGTGTGATAGGTCAGCTACGGTCACAGTTTGTTACATACGCTGGGGCGCGCAGACACCACCCCCCCCCCCCCCCCCCCCCCCCCCCCCCACACACACACACACGTGCGCTGGTAGAAGTCACCCCAGAGGCACTACTGTTTCTTCTCAGAGCTCTGGAGCTGTGTGCCGTCCTGGGTTCCCCGTCCCTGATAGTCCGCACCGTCTCTGTGGACTTAAAACACTGAACTTGAACTACTGTTCCTCAGTTCAGAGCTCAGGAGCTCTGTGAAAGTCGAGGTGGCCGTCCTGGGCTCCCTGTCTCAGTTAGTCCGTACGATTTCCGTGGAGCAACATTGAACGAACGAACGTACTGTTTCTCGTCACCTGCCTTCCGAGTGGTCAAGTGTAACGCATACCTCCTCGTGTCGGGTCAGCCTAACTCCACCCCATTTCGCTGGTCTGTTGTCCCGTTACGGTCAGCTACTTGCAGGTTGGTCAGTAGGACTCTGAATATCCGTAAACAGGTCACCCAGGAACCGGAGCGGCGGGCCCGAGTGTTGCGCGGCACGCAGCGTTGCATCAGGTGAGCCAAAGAGAGCCCAGCCCACCCCTTCTCGCCGCTAGAGGTTCAGAGCTCAGGAGCCGTGCGAAAGTCGAGGTGGCCGTCCCTAATAAGCCTTATGGTTTCTGTGGATATAAAGCAACATTTGAAGAAGAAGCCGCAAGGGGGAAACGCGCTACGGTCAGCGACTGTGGCGCTGGTTCATTGTTGCTGTACGTCCACGGTGGTGATGGTGAAGTGTTGCTTAACTGATGTCCTCAGATGTCAGTTGACATATTAGGGACAAGTTGTGACCAATGCCGAAGCACGGTGCAATAAATCTTTACGTCCACGGAAACCAGAAGGCTCGTTAGGACGGACAGCCCAGGACGGTCACCTCGACTCTCACACAGCTCCTGAACTATGCTGTACGTCCACAGAGACCATAAGGACTATTAGGGACGGGGAAGCCCAGGACAGCCACCTCGACCTTCACACAGCTCCTGAGCTCTGATTCGCGGTGAAAAGTACTACCGCCCCTAACAGCTCTCCCGCGCTTCGAGTGGTCAGAGTGTTGTTACGCACGCTCGGTTGCGTCAGGCCAAGCCCACTTTCCTCGCTTGCCTAACCGCTCTACCGGTCAGCGGCTTTCACGCTGGACAGCACTGCCGCCCCAAAGGTGTGTGAGCCTTCTAGCTCAGTGGCAGCAGCTCGCACACTGCAGTCGGAGTGGCGGTCACGCTCGATTGCATCAGGGCAAACCATGCCCCACCCCGTCAATCTTCACGCTGGACAGCGCTGCCGCCCCAAAGGTGTGTCCAGCGCTCGGAGTGGTCAGAGTCAGTGTTACGCACGCTCGATTGCGTCACGGGCAAAACTGACCCCACCCCCTCCATCTCCAACTAACCGCGCCGCAAGGACCGGTCAATCAGCGACCTTCACGCTGGACAGCGCTGCCGCCCCAAAAGGTGTGTCCAGCGCTCGGAGTGGTCAGAGTGTTACGCACGCTCGATTGCGTCAAGGGCAGGCAAGCCCCTCCCACCGTTCTCTTCCGCCTGGCCCGCTGCGGCGAGACCTGGCGCAGGTCAGTAGAGGAAGGGTCAGTGCGGCGGTCACGAGGTCAGTGGAGCAGCGGTCGCCGTTCGTGCGCGAACGGGACGGGGCCGTCTTGAGGTCAGCGGCGGTCACGGCCCGTTTGACACGAGCGGCTTTTATTACGTGAGCTGCTTGGTGCGCGCTGGCCGGAACGGATGACGGGCAGTTCACCTTTGGTCAGCCACAGCTGCTCGAGGACCCTGCCCATCCGTGCTCCGCCCTGCCCCGCCCTTCCTTTCCTCTTCCGCCTGAGTTCCGGTAGCACTGAGGGTGAAAGCTGGTCAAGGGTCTCCCTATCCCGTCAGTTTGTTTCTGTGGCGACCGCCAGCGTGTGATGCGTCTAGGTCAGCAGGGGACATGAATGAATGAATGGTCAGTGACTTGTGTACAACACCATAGCTCGGGAGCTGTGTGAAAGTCGAGGTGGCCGTCCTGGGCTCCCGTCCCTAATAAGTTTCTGTGGACGTAAAGCAACACTCGGCCAACCAAGTACAACACCAGTGAGCTGGTTTGGGCCTAGCGGTAATGGCGTTTAGGCTGCTGGTACGCGGGACGACGTCGGTTCGATTCCTCGCTTCGGCCCTCCTTTCTCTTCGAAACTTGTGGCTAAGCAGTCGTCTTGTGCAGAGCTCAGGAGCTGTGTGGAAGTCGAGGTGGCCGTCCTGGGCTCCCTCCTTGTTTGTAATAGTCCGTACGGTCTCCGTGGACGTAAAGCAACGTTGAACTCGAACTCGTCTTGTGACTTCGTCCCCCGCAATGAGCGAAACATTAAAATGCCTCGCATCGCTGCTCTTCTTAATGCAGAAATCGTTCTGGTGGTGATAGTGAAGCGTTAGGTATAGTTCCCCCCACGGTCACACACCCCCCCCCCCCCCCCCCCCCCCCCCCCCCCTCCTCCCCGAGCCTTCTGGGGTCTTGGGGACTGCCAGTACCTCTCCGGTGACAACTCGGCGTTAAGCATGTCTATGGAACGAATTATATACACTTGTGTAGCTAGGCCGGTTAATTCTTCTGGATGATGTGCCTTCTGCCTTCTCTCGCTCTTCTTTCCTCCTCGCTCCCGTCAGTTCTGGCCGCGTCACCTCTGTGCTCAACCGCGGAGGCAGAAGTAATGATTCCCTCTGCTGAGAACCCGGAACTATATATCAAAGGGTGCTGCTGTTAGGCTTGCAAATAGGTCCGAGTGATTCCGCAGTGGCTTTGCTTGCTTCGCCTGCTGCCATGAATTTTGCCCTTCCAGTTTCTGCCATCCGGCTCCGTTTAGTTTCTGTGCTTTTCTCTCCCTTCCCCTCTCCTCTTCCCGCTCCTGCTTCCTCCCCCCCCCCCCCCCCCCCCCCCCCCCCCCCCCCACACACACACACACACTTCCGGTATCGACCACCCCCACCCCCCACCAACCCCCACACATACACAGACACACATCCCCATTCCTCCATCCACCCCCATGCCTCCAGCTTCCGCCTCGTTCTCTCTTCTTCCTCTCCACGCGCTGTGAAGCCATGGAGTGTGCGTGTTGCGTCGCTTATTTTCGTGTTGTGTGGTTTGTATAGGTATCGATTGTCCGGCGCAGTGGCCACTGGCCGCTGCTCTGTCGTGATAGGTATCATCATGCCGGTGGTCAGATGGATTATGCATGGGGTTTGCCTGCTGCTGTGCACGCGTCCTCTATGGCCCTCGTGTGGCTCTCGTGTAACGGGCCGAAGGGAGAAGAGGGGGTAGTGTTGGAGGGAGAGGGTGGGGGGGGGGGGGGGGGGGGCAGAAAGATGGACGAGCATTTGCATGTGGTGCTTAAATCTCATTTATCTTATTGCCTCTCGTGCAAAATGATTGGCAGTCTATGCAACGCTAAAAAACCAACAAAACCTTTTGCTGGCTTTTGTGTGTGTGTGAGTCCGGGACTTCAGTTAGCAAGCTCTGTCAGACTAGGCACTATGACTGCTTACTTTGAGCTTTACAGTTTCAATCTTTACTTCATTTCAAGGTCACGTGGACTTCAGATTTTATTTATGCATCGATTTTATTAGAGCCATGTACTTTTTGTCGGGAACTTTTTATCTGATCAAGTCCAAAACTTTGTATGGTTGTCCCACACAAACGCAACAATTTATACAATTGACTTTTTTTCGTGGAAGAAAGGATGGGGCGATTATTTGTTGGTTGTTTATTTACTCGCTTGTTTGCTTCTCTGTCTCTCCTTTAGTCTTCCACCCCTATCCCATCCTCTGTCTCTCCTTTAGTCTTCCATCTCTATCATTTTATTCCAAATTTCTTTTCAAATTTCATCTGTCTCCCTTTTAGGGTTTCCCCCAAAACCCTTTTTCAATTCTTTTTTTGGGGGGGGCTTTTTCCTTTAGTCTTTCCACCGCTTGTTCCCATCCTCTGTCTCTCCTTTAGTCTTCCACCCCTTTTCCCATCCTCTGTCTCTCCTTTAGTCTTCCACCCCTATCACATCCTCTGTCTCTCCTTTAGTCTTCTACCCCTTATCCCATCCACTGTCTCTCCTTTAGTCTTCTACCCCTATCCCATCCACTGTCTCTCCTTTAGTCTTCCACCCTTATCCCATCCTCTGTCTCTCCTTTAGTCTTCCACCCTTATCCCATCCTCTGTCTCTCCTTTAGTCTTCCACCCCTATCCCATCCACTGTCTCTCCTTTAGTCTTCCACCCCTATCCCATCCCTGTCTCTCCTTTAGTCTTCCACCCTTATCCCATCCTCTGTCTCTCCTTTAGTCTTCCACCCTTATCCCATCCTCTGTCACTGCTTTAGTCTTCCACCCCTATCCCATCCTCTGCCTCTCCTTTAGTCTTCCACCCCTGTCCCATCTCTCCTTTAGTCTTCCACCCCTATCCCATTCTCTGTTCTTTCCCGGACCCTTCTCTCAGCTCCTGAACCAGTTCCCAGCCCCTGAAGCCCGAAATAGCCCGACCCCCGTGGACCACCAGGAAACCGAAACATCAAGCGATAGCCGAGTGTTTTGGTTCACAAAGTCCAGTTATCTGATAATTATTCCCAGCCGAAAGCCGGCGGTGTCTGCTGGTCTGTATGGTCTCGTTCATCAGCCCAAGACCCCCGTACCCGCGGCGAAAGACAAAGTATCCCTTTCCCACCCTTCAGGCGTTTTTGACCAAAGGCTGGCCTTGGCCTCAGCTGCCCTCAAAGTGCTAATGTTGCTGACCACAGCGAAGAGGGAGGGGGAGAGAGAGAGAGCGTTGGGGGCGGAGGGGGGGGGGGGGGGGGCACAGAGAGAGAGAGAGAGAGAGAGAGAGAGAGAGAGATTGTGTTTTTTATGCCAGCTTCTCTTTGCTCGCTGTCTGCATGTGGCCATCGTTGAATGGCCGTTTTGGGGGTTTGGGACTGACCGGGTTACAGTCTATGTTTCTGTTTGAAAGAAGGAAGCGTAGTTCGTAAGGGTAGGGTGGGGATATCTCTCTCTCTCTCTCTCTCTCTCTCCCCCCCCCCCCCCCCCCCCCCCCCATTACATTAGTTTGTAATTTTTTCAGAGCTTTCAACCGTCGACGTTTTAGTCCTACAGCCAATAATGTTGTACAGATGAACCAGTTAATGTCGAGCGTTTGCCACTCTGTATGTGTGTGCGTATGTGTGTGTGTGTGTGTGTGTGTGTGTGTGTGTTTTCTTTTTTCTCGCCCTCCCAGAAAGGACAGAACGAAGGTGGTGTGGAAAGTTGACACTGTGATGAAAAGTTGTTCCCAGAAAGAGCTGTTGTGTTCTGCACAGGATCACGGTCTCACAGGGTCAAGGAAGAGGTTGGAGAGGCGGGGGTGTATCTGTTGGTGAAAGGGGTGTAGTGGTGGTGGTGGTGTGGGGTTGGGGGGGGGGGGGATATAGATTGAAATGGAAGTATAGCAAGCCGCCAGCGTGCATGATGTAATAGTGGTATTTGTCGTTCAGATTCAGGTGACGTTCTATCCGTCCCGACTGGACCGTGCAAAGTCTTTTATTTTTATTTTTATAATTCCATGTATACGTCACTGTGGGGGAGAATTACAGTTGATTGTGTACCGGTGTGGGGAGTGGTGTGCCGTATATATCATTCTCAGTAGTCCACAACCGACCGAGCCGTTTAGCATAATTTATCGACATTTTAGTCTCGGAGCTTCAAACCTGGAGCGGAAGACACCCCCCCCCCCCAACCCCCCCCCCCCCCCCCACCCCCAACTTGCCCGAGTTCTAATCGCTGATGATTACCGCTTCATGTTTGCAAAGCCTCTTCCAATGATGTAGCCCCTTTCCATTCCAGCTCTTCGCTCTTGTTTTCTGTCCCGGCCTGCCCTTTCGCGTCCGTATAGAAATGGTCATGAACATTGGCCAGGACCTCCCCCTGCTCGCCTCTTTCCCCTCTCCCCCCTCCCTCTCCCCCTCATCTCTCTCTTTCTCTCGCCGTGGACTGGAAAGTGTGGCTGGCCGGTGACAATGGCACCTTTTTTGCGGCAAGGTGAAGAGGCCACGGACAGCTTGCTATTGATTCTGGGCCGCGGGGTTGTGCGGCGGTGTCGCCTCCCTGGTCACAGCTCGTCA
Source organism: Alviniconcha marisindica (assembly GCA_018857735.1). NCBI lineage: Eukaryota > Metazoa > Mollusca > Gastropoda > Provannidae > Alviniconcha > Alviniconcha marisindica. Next base: position 480,845 of record JABMCL010002590.1, read on the forward strand.
TCGCAACAACCCTCCGTCGTCACGTGAGCTCACGTAATGCAGGTCTGCCCCGCTGGCCGCGCCTCACAGCGCTTTCTTCTCCTCTCCTTCTCCTCTTCTCTCTGCCGTCCTTGCGCGGCTTGTCATGTCGAGTCGTGGTCTTTTCCATCGCGGTCTTTTTTCTTTTCTTTTTTCCGTCCTTTTTGCATTTTTGATCATTTCGTGTGGTTCCGTCGCTGTTATTGGCATGTCATGTCGTGCTTTTTTCTTCTTCTTTTCTATCGCTGCCTTTTGTTATCTTTGGCTTTTCTTGTTATGTCATGCCGTGTGCACTTTTTCGTCCCAGTCTTGTGTCGTCCTTTGGCTTCCTGTCATGTCTGCGTACCTTGAAATCTTCTCTTGGCGTCCTTTTGATTTCTGTCATGTCTGCGTACCTTGAAATCTTCTCTTGGCGTCCTTTTGATTTCTGTCTTGTCTGCGTACCTTGAAACCTTCTCTTGGCGTCCTTTTGATTTCTGTCATGTCTGCGTACCTTGAAATCTTCTCTTGGCGTCCTTTTGATTTCTGTCTTGTCTGCGTACCTTGAAACCTTCTCTTGGCGTCCTTTTGATTTCTGTCATGTCTGCGTACCTTGAAATCTTCTCTTCGCGTCCTTTTGATTTCTGTCATGTCTGCGGACCTTGAAATCTCTTGGCGTCCTTTCGATTTCTGCCTAGTCATAGTCTTTATCGTTGTTGTTTGCGTCGTTTCCCTTTTTGTCGTGTTATGGTCTTTTCCTTCGTTTACCCCTTGCTGTCCTTTCGCCTTTTTTTGTTTTTGTTTTGGTCATGACGTGTTTTTTTCCTTTTCCTTCTTCTAGCAGCCCGTTCGTTTTCTTGCCATGTCGTGGTTTTCTTTTCTATTGCTTCTCTTCAATTTTTTCGCCTTCCTTTCGTTTGTAATGTCTGTCTTGTCGGCCAACCGCTTTTTGTTACGTTTGTCATGTCGTCCTTTTCTTTTCTGTCATGTTACAGATGTTATGGTTTTGTTTGTTTGCCCCCCCCCCCCCCCCCCATCTCTCTCTCTCTCTCTCTCTCTCTCTCTCTCTCTCTCTCTCTCTCTCTCTCTCTCTCTCTCTCTCTCTCTCTCTCTCCGCCCTTTCGCTTTTTCTCATGTCTGTCTTGTCCTTTGTTTTTTTTGTCATGTTTTTCATCTCGCCGCCCTTTCGCTTTTTGTCGTGTCTGTCTTGTCCTTTTTTTCTTTTCTTTTTTCATCTTTTTTCATCTTTTTTCTTTTTCTTCTTTTTTGTAATGTTTTTCTTCTCGCCGCCCTTTCGTTTTTTGTCATGTTTGCCTCGTCCTTTGGTTTTCTGTCATGTCTGTTCACGGCCGTCCTGTTGCTTGTCTGCCCGGCTTTCCCCACTGTCCTTTCGCTTTCTGTCTTGTCATGTTTGCCGCTGCAGCGACAGCTTGCTACTTTCTGCCTTCCGCGTGTAATGACTGCTGTGGTCTGTCTGGTCTCACAGTCCGTCCATGAACTTGGTGGGCATTTGTGGAATTTGAATACATCAGTAGCCTCTTGTTCTGGTTCTCTCTCGGGAAATGAGGGTGTGGTTCCTTTTTTCCCCCGCAGATACATATAAAGAGGGACTGATTCTTTGTATATAACTGGACGTCAGATCAGACTAAGCTTTCTAGCTTCAGTGTAGACCGTAGATGATAAGTTACTTCCTCTTAAACTCGTTTTTGGTTGCGTCGTGTTTGAAAGTAGCTGTACACTTGGCCTGGGTAGCTCGGCGTGCAGTCTGCAGATTTGGTGCGCGCTCGCCCGCGCGCGCGCGTGTGTGTGTTTGTGTATGTGTGTGTGTTCGGCAGCCAGTCTTGCCAAGAACTGTCGACTTGTGATTTTCTTTTTATTTGATCAGCGACGACTCATTAATTAACGAATAGCGAGTATAAAAAAAATATTTAAAAAAAAAAAAAATAAGGAAAAAATGTTTCGGTTTGATTGGGGCTATTAAAACATGAGTTTGTGTCCGAAACGGCCGGATGTGCGTGTGACAGATTTTTGGTACGGCAGACGTTTAATTATCGGATCAATCAGCCGGGGCCGACTCAGACCAGGAAGACCGCTGCTAATGTTTAGCCCCGAGTGTCTAGTCTGAGATAGTGCGAAGTACCGTTTGCCCTCCAGCCCTTGGAGAAGGCCGTTTTGGGTGGGTGGGGGGAGGAGGGCGGGGGGGGGGGGGGGGGGGGGGGGGTGTTCTTTTCCAAACACAGCTAAAAACCCACAGCACGCTTTTTACAGTTACGGCTTGACTGGTGGTGGTGGTGGTGGTAGTAGTAGCTCTGCGGCGTTGCGAACGAAGAGTCGGGGGCCAGCGAAGTGACCTTACGAGGACACAGACACCAACCAACACCCCTCCCCGCCGCTCTCCTTCCCGGTTCTGCTCCACCTCGTCCTCCTCCTCCTTCTCCCGCCCCCCTGTCAAGTGGCCAGAAACGACTGGGGCCCTGTGTGGGATGGGATCCAGCCGGCCACAGATTGCGTTTGGCCGGCCCTGCAAGGTGACTCATGGGTTGGCTTGGTTAGGTCTGGTTGCGCCAGCATTCACAACAGGACAGCTGCCTCCATGACGAGAAAAAGGGGCGGGCGGGGGAGGGGGCTGGGGGAGTGAGGGGAGGGGTGGGTGGCCACTCAGTGGCGGAGAGACGGATGGGTGAGCGGGGTGGCGTTGAAGCTTGTGTAGTTGAGTGGATAATGGATAGTTGACGGTTGTTGGGGGAGAGAATTATGGGGGCGGGTGGGCTGGTTCGGTTGGGGGGGGGGGGGGGGTACAGTGCTCCAAAGGCTGGTCACAAGTAGTTGTTGTGTGTGTGTGTGTGTGTTGGGGGTGTGTGGGTCAGTGTTACCTTTATTACACCCCATCCCCCACCCACCCCCTTGTTTTACCCCCTTCTAATTCCTGGCTGGGTCACGGTAGCTGTGGTTGCTAATGTCGGTCACAAGTGTGTGTGTGTGTGTGTGTGTTGGGGGTGTGTGGGTCAGTGTTACACCCCCCTTCTAATTCCTGGCTGGGTCACGGTAGCTGTGGTTGCTAATGTCGGTCTCAAGTAAGTGTGTGTGTGTGTGTTGGGGGTGTGTGGGTCAGTGTTACACCCCCTTCTAATTCCTGGCTGGGTCACGGTAGCTGTGGTTGCTAATGTCGGTCTCAAGTAAGTGTGTATGTGTGTGTGTGTGTGTGTGTGTGTGTGTGTGTGTGTGTGTGTGATTGGGGAGGGGGGATATCAATGTTACCTTTATTACGCCCCCACCATTCCTTCTTATTTTTTCTTTTTCTTTTCCTAATTCCTGGCTGGGTCACGGTAGTGAATGTGTGTGTGTGTGTGTGTGTGTGTGTCGCTTGGTTCGCCTCAGCTCGACAGTCAGTCCTGTTGGTGGGTAACAGTTGTAATAGTCGGTGGTCGTCTCCGGCACAGTTTGTTGTTGTCCTGTGTTGCGTTGCCGTGTGTGTGTGTGTGTGTGTGTGTGTGTGGACAGCGCCAGTGTTTATCACAAGAGTGGGGCAGCGACTTACTGACTGACTGACGACCGCGTCGCGGCCGGGGCCATTGTGCCCACACGGCTTCATTGCCTAGCTCGCCAGGCCTCGTCAGGCCAGGCACTCACTGGGGGCCGCCTGCATGCAAACTCAGTCGCCGCGGCCTGCCCTTTGTCAGTCAGTACCGCTCGGCCCGCCTAACGCCACTGCACACAGGCTGCATGCACACACACACACCACACCACACCACACCCGCGCCGCCCCGCGCCACACTTCTTCACGCTCTGTGCGCACACACCACGGTCCAGCTACCCCCCCCGTACACCACCCGCCCACATCCAGGCTCCCCTACCTTCCTTCCACCCCCACCCCCACCCCCCTCCTCCTCCCTCTCCCCCTTCCATCCGTGTGGTAGTTGTGGCGGGCCCAGTTCCGAGTGTTGCCTAATACAGTGGTGAATAGAGCACGAGTCTGTCTCCCAAGCTAGTCATCAAGTAAACGGCTGGTGCGATCAGTTGCGGCCGGATGAGGGGAAGGTGGGTCAAAAAACAAAAGGGGGTGGAGGGGGGGGTGATGTTCGTGGTGGTGGGGGAGGGGTGGGTGGCTAGGGGTGTGTGGTTCAGCTCCATATGTTGCTTGCTGGCTATTCACATCCAAGGTTGGGAAAGCGTGTTTTTGTCTTTCTCTCTCTTTTTTTCTTTTCTTTTTTTTAATAGCTCTCAACGGGACATGCTTGGCTGAATCTCCACTGACGAATGTTTTGTTGATGGCCTCCAGTACAAAAGGGTGGGAGGGGTGAAGGGAGGGGACTTGTAGAAAGGGCCGGGTTGGGCCATGCAGACCACGTTCAGCCAGAGACCAAAGGAGGAAAAGAAGAAGAAGAAAGAGGGGGCGGGAAGGAGGAAGAGGAGGAGGGTTAGGGTGGAGAGACACACAGAGAGAGGAGGGGAGGGGAAGGGGGGGGGGGGGTAGGACTACAGACCCACGCGAACTCGTTTCCCATTGGTCACCCTTGCCTGGTGTCGTAATACCCCGCTCACCTTGGCCACTGGGTCAGTGGTGAAGTGCAAGTGCCGTGGATTGGATGGCTAAGCAAATCCCGGAGCGGCGGTGGCGGTTTTGTCCCCCCTGGAGCCACTCGAACAAGCCCGTACCAGCCCCTCTCCCCGGGTCCTGCGCGGTGTCTGGTGACGGCATTGTCCGCCCGTTTGGAGGGCCAGTCAGGCATGAGGGCCGCATTGCGGGGGCACTGCAGAGCAGCGGGGAGGTGTGGTGGTGGTGGTGGTGGTGGTGGTGGTGTGTGTGTGTGTGTGTGTGTGTGTGCATTTGCATGTACCTGTATATATACATGTATATACCCACGTAGACACAGGCATGCAGAACTCACAGATCACGAGCCACACGCATAAATACACGCACGCACACACGCTCGCACGTAAACACTTATACACAACGCACACACGCGCGCGCGCACACACACACACACACACACACACACACACACGCGCGCGCGCGCAAACACCACACACACACACACACACACACACACCCATTGACGGTCTGCCACTTATAGAGAGAGTGGGAGACTTGAGATAGATGCACTTTCCCGTAGCGAGATCTGTTTTGTGCCTTATTTTCTTTAGTTCCTCCAGGATCCTCTCTCTCTCTCTCTCTCCTCCTCTCTCCTCTTTTCTCTTTTTCTTTAAGGGGGTTCATTTGGGGTTAAGGCATGTCACCACGCATCACTAGCATAAAATCAAATCGTATTGTGCCAGTAGACTAGTTGAAGCTCGGTGGGTTGAATGGGGGACTCTAGTGTCTACTTTAACCTCAGACGAGAGTCGGTTTTTGTATAGTCATGCTCAAGAACACCAGATACTGTCAGTGGTTTTTGTTTGCACCGTGTTTTGATACCATGGCAAATCGTATGGAGACACAAATCACCTGTTATACATTGTGTTTATAAATATCTCAAAGTCTGCGATTCAGTCCCCGATGGCCGCCCCGCCCCCTCCTATCAGTAATATCTCTCTCTCTCTCTCCTCTTTTCTCTCTTTTTTTACTCACTCACTCCTCTCTCTCTCTCTCTCTCTCTCTCTCTCTCTCTCTCTCTCTCTCTCTCCCCTCTCTCTCTCTCCACCCACACACACACCCCACACACACACACACTTTCTTCGTCTGTCTTCTCTTTCTTGTCTTCTTCGTCTGTCTGTCTGTCTCCCTCTCTCTCTCTCTCTCTCTCTCTCTCTCTCTCTCTCTCTCTCTTTTCCCCACACACACACACACAACAACCCCTTATCCCCCTCCCCTCCTCCTCCCCCCTGTCCTCCGAAATGAAGACAAAACGAAACCAAGGTCGAATAATGGCCATCATTGTGAGTCGTGTCAAGCAAGCGTTTGCCCGGCGGCTGGCTCAGCTGTGCGTGGTGGCTGGCTGTTTAGGGGATTCGGTCGCAGGAGTGGTGCGCTAAACTATGCACACAATGCCCACTTGCTGACGGCCGCAGTGGGTGTCGGTCGGTCGGTCGGTCGGTCGCTCGGTCGGTCGTAGTCTAGCTTACGTACTCCACACCTCATTGAGGTCAAGCCAGTCTGGCCAGGTTTAGAAAACAAAATCTAAGAAGCAAGCGGAGTAAAGGGGTGGGAACGGGGACCGTTTGGGGTGGGGGTGGGGGGTAGGACAGAGGATTAGACTTTAGAGTGTCTGTGGGCCGAGGTGGCATGCATGCACTGTACACGCAGGGGTCGGGTGGCCCTTCTCGCGCCGGACAGAGTGCATTCCCCTCTTATGTGCAACCTGCCCTCGGCGGCATGCACTTATCTACCCCCCCCCCCCCCCTCCCCCTCTCTCTCTCTCTCCTACTCCTCTCCCCTTAGAGCTACCCCCGGAGTTGCCTGCATTTCAGAGCTCAGGAGCTGTGTGAAAATCAGGTGGCGTCCTGGGCTCCCGTCCCTAGTAGTCCTAGGGTTTTTGGACGCAAAACAAACGTGAACGATACCTGCATTTGGGTATTGGCCTCCCGCCCTCACCACCACCACCTACCCCTCCCGCCCCACCCCCGACGTCCTGGTGTCACTGCCCTTCTTCTCACGGTCCTGTATTTTATGTCGGCGCCGTAGGAACCGCGTCTTTTTAGAAAGTACGGTCGGACCTGCCGAGAAAGACGACGTCAGTTTAAAAGTTACGTGTCGTGGCCATGCACGGAGGGGGGTGGGGGGGCGGTTGGCCTAGTGGTAAGGCGTTAGCTGGTAAAGGGGCCTCGGTTCGAACTGGCTCTCCTTTCTCTTAAAGGGGGTCGTCATGTCTCCCATTAATGAAATATTAAATGGCTCTCATCGCTGCCCCCTCTTAATGCAGGAGTCATTCTGGGGGTGAGGGGTGCGATAGGTATAACAGTCTCCCTCTTCCCTCACCTCCATACCCCCTTACCCCCTTCTCCCCGTCCCTAATAAGCCTTACGATTTCTGTGGACGTTAAGCACCATGTTTACTTACTCACTTCACATGCACATACTTGAAGCTGAACGCCCAGTCTGCCGCGGTGCGGTGGTTGTGTCGCTGTCGGTCAGGCTGAGGCGGAATTGGAGTTGGTCAGCTCACACGTGCGAATGTCTGATTGGTTTAAACAACAACAACAAAATTATTCATTCATCGTGATCATAAGTTCAACGTCTGATTCATCGTTCGTGGCACGGCGCGCTACGTAAGTTTTGCAGAGGATTCGGAAACAAATGGAGCTGCATGAAGCAGTAAGCGAGAAATTCGGAAATCACAATTCTTCTCAGTGAGAAAAGCACGTACTGATGGATTCCGACGGCGTAAGTCGAGAATAGGGAACCGTTGGTATCTCTGTCGTCTCAGTGCAACCACTGTACCGTACCGCAGCGGGGACTGATTTCAGGGAATGAGTAAATAAACGAATTAATGAATCAGTCAGGTTGTCCGTGTAGCGATGGAATCTGCTTGTCCTTATCTGGACGAAAATAAAACAATACGTCCCTCTCTCTCTCTCTCTCTCTCTCTCTCTCTCTCTCTCTCTCTCTCTCTCTCTCTCTCTCTCTCTCTCTCTTCTTAGTCTCCATGTGATTGTGTTCCGACATCAGTGACTGTTACTTCTTTTTCTTTTATAAAGCAGTCTCAAGTAACATGCGATTTTGTTTTGGATTTTGTTCTGACATCAGTGACAGTTTCCCTTGCATTCGTTTTGAAGTCGCTGGCTGACTTCACCTGGTCGTCGGCCGTATTATTATCCAACAAGGGGGCTTTCTGTATCCGGTTTCCCTGTTCCTGTGCAAGTTGCTTGCAGTCGCCAAGTATTCTCTCTGACTGCGACAAGAGCTAGTCCACAATAAGTAGACCAGTTTGGAAAGTCAGCCTCCCTCTCCCCCACTTCCATACCCCCTTCCCCCCTCTTCCCGTCCCTAATAAGCCTTATGGTTTCTGTGGACGTTAAGTACCATGTTTACTTACTTAGCTGTTCTCGCGAAACATTGGCAAGTAGGCACGAAGATCTCTTCTCACCAAGCACGAGACGGCGGGAGTTTGGAATTCAATATCAATAAAGAGTATTGCTTCTTCGCTTTGTCCTCGAAGACATTACCGTAAATTTCAAGCGCAACAAGCACTCTCAATGCTGCACAGTCGCAAAACATTGGCAGGTAGGTAGGTACGGAGATCTCGTCTCGCCAAGCACGAGACCGCGGGAGTTAGGAATATCGATAAAGGAGTAGTGAAGCTTTCCCGATCCCTGCTCTGGCTCTCTCGCTTCTCCATTGCTCTCAGTTCCTTGTTTCGTTAGCAAGGTTATGACTGCAGTCCAGCTGCTGACAAGAGGCTGATTAAAAAACAAACAAAAAACAAATAAACTGCACTTATGTCTCGACAAATAAACTGCACTTATGTCTTGACAGTCTCTTCTGCTCGTTGCATGAGGCACACTATCATATATGTACAGCATCCGACTTTGTGCATGCGGAATGTGTAACGGTTTTATCGGCACGCTGCAGTGTGTGTTGGATTGCAGTAGTATGACGAGGGTATTTATTGACAACGATTTATTAAACGTGGGCTGGCTGTTCGCGGGAGGAGATAACTGCGGCGGAGTTTAGCTGTGGTCGGTGCTCTGCAGTACTCTTTCTCTTTTGACAGGGTTCCTGCATGTAGCCTTGGAAGGTCTTTGAAAGTTAGTGGGAAAATCATCTGCCATTTCCAAGACCCTGAAAGTCTGTAAAAAGTGAATCATTCAACTGCCGTGTCAAAAGGTTCGTCAGTTTTGAACTACCCCTTGTCAGACTGACGAGCCAGTGATTTTCTGACTGGCTTTGAGAATGACTGGCTTGAAGGCTTCATGCTTTTGACTGTTGGTTGTTACGTGTAAATTACTATAAACATCAGGTGGCAATACTTTAACATCTGAACTGTGAAGTGAACAGAAGGGTGTGCACGCATCACAGGGAATGAATTAAAGTCGAATAGGTGAGTAATCTATCGGATTTGGCCTTTGATTAAAAAGAAGAAGAAAAAAGACAGTTCGTAAAAGGTTGGTAAAATCCGCTTTAAAAAGTTTGTTGGGAACCCGGTTTGAACCCCATCCCTGTTAATGGACGAAGTAAGTAACTTGTTTTTTACGCCGAGTCAGCCCGTACGGTAATATCAGG
>JABMCL010002590.1:495000-570000 GCA_018857735.1 Alviniconcha marisindica
TGCGGTGTGTGGTTTTGAGTCGCCGCCAGTGGGCAGGGTGTTTTTCCAGTGCTGTGTCAAAGACTCTGTGTGTGTGTGTGTGTGTGTGTGTGTGTGTGTGTGTGTGTGTGTGTGTGTGTGTGTGTGCGCGCGCGCGCGCGCGCGTGTGTGTGTGCATGTGTGTGAGAGAGAGAGAGGTGTGCGTGTGTGTGGTGTGCGTGTGTGGTGTGTGTGTGTGTATGTGTATGTGTGTGTGCGTGCGTGCGTGCGTGCTGCTTGCTGCTAGCTGCTGCTGCTGCTGCTAGTTTCTGCTGCTTCTCTTCGTGCTTTGACATTTGGGACTCCCTCATGGCAGACGGACACGTTCGCCTGATTTCAGCGCCAGCCATGCTTATGCACTCTCCCATGGCATAAACCCCACACACTCGGCCTCCGCACACTGTTCGCACTCTGTACGTTTTTGTCCCCCAGCCCCCACCCCACCCTTCAGTCCAGCCCCAAGTGGCTTTCCGCTGTGGAGGATTGCGAATGACGAAATTAAGGTGCACTCTTCGGATGCGACCCAGAGCTGTCAGAGTTACGTTCGGCCTGCGGTCAGTTAAAGCCTGGTGTTGGCCCAATGAGATCAGTGTTGATCGTTGCCTGCTTGCATTGGGCCAAGTTTACTGGTTTAAAGACAAAAATAAAGATGCAATGAATGGTCATCGGCTCACCAACAAGCTTGCGGCTTATAGGCGGTGAGCTCATTTACGTACAGTTGAAAAAGAAACGGAAATATATGTATGGCGGACGAACAAGTTTATTCCGTTTATAGCCAAATTTATTCGCGTTCATGTAAATATGGACAAAGATGATCAGCCTGGTTTTGCTAATGACCCGAGTTTGACTGTCCTGAGGTGACCCTGTCAGTGTGGTTTCGTGCAGGGTATTAAAATCCAGTTACTAACGAACTGCTTCATCAGGGTATCGCTCTGATGTAGCCGTCCTATGAGACCGAGCGTACAAAAAACAAAAAAAACTAAAACTCAAGTTGCTTACTCGTCTGGGTAAGGTTCCCCTCAGTTGAGCTGAGAATCCACAACCACCCTAGCTACACTCGTCGGGAGTGGGTCTGCCAGAGAATATGGCTTTGCTTGCTAGTTGCTGGTGCCCAAGAATCCTACATTGGTAATCTTTTTGCCGTCGCACTTTATTGAAGGTCGTCCGTTTTGTCGTATCCTCAGCGAATGGTAAAATCAGTGACATTTTCTCTTGCATTGAGAATCAAACTCAAGTCGTGTGGTGGCCTTTGTTTCGCGTTTCTTTGACCTTTTTGACTGGTAGTGTACAGTAGTGTGTGTGTGTGTGTGTGTGTGTGTGTGTGTGTGTGTGTGTGTGTGTGTGTGTGTGTGTAGATCGTGGTTAACATTGGTTCATACATATTTGATCGTGGGAAGTGTCCGTAAACTTCGAGATATGACTACTTAAATATACCAGGCAAAGAAAGAAAGAAAGAAAAAAGGGGGGTGGGGGGCTAATGCAGAGCCTTTACTTTTAATTCCTTCTAATTTCTGTGTCCCTTTTCTTACCTTTTTTTTTTTTTTTTTTTAGAGAGAGAAAGAGAGATGGTAATTTTGTCTTGTTGCTTTCTTTGACATTTCCTGCGTTTATCATTTGCTACTATTTCAAATAAGAACCTGTAATGGGTGTGAAAAATCCACTGCATTCAAACTTCCGAAAGCTGTCCGAAGAGGTAGGTACCTGCCGGGACAGAGACACCAGGAGGTGGGGGAAAGTGAGACTATACCCAACGCTGTCATCACCGGAATGACGTCTGCATTGAGACAGGCGGCGATGAGAGCCATTATGTTTCATTGATTGTGAGGAACAAAGTCACAAAACAGTGTAAGTAAGTAAACATTGTGCTTAACGCCCACAGAAACCATAAGGCTTATTAGGGACAGGGAGAAAAGTGGGAGATGGGGGGGGGAGAGAGAGAGATTATATACCTATCGCTAGACTGTCTTCACCAGAATGATTCCTGCATAAGGCTTATTAGGGACGGAGAGAAGGGTGGCGGGGGGGGGGGGGGGGAGGAATGAGTAGGGGCAGAGGGAGATTATATACCTATCGCTACACTGTCACCACCAGAATGATTCCTGCAGTGAGATGGGCAGCGATGAGAGCCATTTTAATGTTTCAGTTGGAAGTGATGGACAAAGTCACAGGACAGCGTCCACAAACCACGACCTTTTTGAAGAGAAAGGAGAGCCGAAGCGGTATCGAACCGATGTCCTTCCGCTTAACAACCTCAGTAACGCCTTACCGGTAGGCCAAACCGGCTCACTAGAAAACAGTGTCCACAGACCACAACTTTAGAAGAGAGAGGAGAGCCGAAGCGGAATCGAACCGAGGTCCTCCTCCGTGCTCACTAGCCTTACTCGGTTAGGCCCAAACCGGCTCACACAATGCCGCTCTCAGCTTCTTCAGTGCTGATTCACGTCCACAGAGACCGTACGGACTATCTCAGCTTGTGTATCCAACCGAATTTATTAACTGTAAAACTGTCTGAAAACAGAAATCCCTTCCCCCAATGAGTGAAGCAATTTACGCCAAACAAGCCGCCGCTTGTAAATTGTTTTACGCTGTCCGTGTCAGTGCCGCGACTACAAGTGCTTGTGCGACTCGCTCGCTGTTTCGATACGCGTTTGACAGCGCGATGCTTTCCTTTTCGCGTTACAATGCGTGATACCGAAATTAAGAGCAGTTTTTGCATGCTGGCGCCGATGGCTGCGAGGCGGGAAAGAGGAGTTGCTGAGAATAAGAACCGTTGGGATGGGCTTCTTTGTCAGTGCCTGAATGGCCGCATTGTGAGGCTGTCTGCATGAGAGAGAGAGAAAGAGAGAGACCGCAAGTCCTACTGACGCGGACTTCAGTGAATGAGTTTGACATGCTTCTTTCTCACTCTCTCGCTTTTTCTGTGGTCTTCTGCAAGTACGACTGACCCTTAGCAGCAGACGTTAATGTAGACGACATGTCACGTAAAAGCTGCGTTCGTTTATTTTTATGTGTTTTGTATTTTTTCTTTGGTTGATTGGTATATTTGTTTTTTTGTTTGTTTGTTTTTTGGTTTTATTGTAGATTTGGGTCAGCTCCCCCCCCCCCCCCTCCCCCCCGGTAACTTGAATATTTTTTTTTAAATCTTCACTTTCTCGTTTATCTAGTGTTCTTATTAGTAGATGAAAAACACGTAAGAGATTCAGATGTAACGCCATTTGAATTTACTGGATAAAACAATGCGCTCTTCTTCTTCAGAAAACCCGGCTTGACTTTGTCGAGTAGCAAGCAAACAGTGAGATACTTATTCTGCAAGTAAACTACAAGGAAAAGGGAACAACTTAATTATTGTTGTGCGTTGAGTCGATCTTCTGAAACTTCAGTAGGCGGTTTCGGTCCCATGTGTGTGTGTGTGTGTGTGTGTGTGTGTGGTGTGTGTGTGTGTGTGTGTGTGTGTTCCATGTTGATTGATACATATAGCTGTATCGTAGCCGGTCTGTAAACGGATATCACGCATAGACTGCCTTTTCCTTCTGTATATATTTTTATGTGACGATCATGTTTCGTTCGCTTCTGGGGCTGTTGCATAATGCCGATCCTGTCCGCGCAGTGTTGTATTCTTGTGCTGCAAATAAATTTCCACGCATGGAGAGTTTCCAGAAGGAGCTGAAGCATGCCTATCATAGGGCCCGCTTCGGTGTATTTTGCATACCATGCAAGACACCCAGGAGTCGTCGTGTCAGATCTCGCTTCTCTGCCTGCTGCATGTGGAGGAGGTGTTCCGGCATTTATCAGCCTCGAATGATCTGTCCACCACGGCAGTTTCCGTTAGAAATGCATTACCCCCCTATCTCCCACCCCCGTCCCAACCCCCAAGCTCCTAGTCCTTCATACGTCTTAAGCCCGTTCTTAATTGGGCGAATGTTTGTTCGCGAACCTAGTTGGGAGTATTCAGCGAACCTGGTTGGTTCTTAATTGGGCGAACTTTTCTTCGCGAACCTAGTTGGAGTATTCGTCGAACTGCGACGAAGCTATATTCGGGGTCCAAAAAGCTTCGCTCAACATGTTCTCGGAACATTCGCCCTATTCGACGAACATTGCCTCTGATTGGCTGAGAGCAGAGCTCTCTGTGGATGAGGAAGAAATGAAAATAAAAATGATGACGGGCGCTAGGTTCTTCACTCGCTTCGGAGAATTTGTTTATTTGTTGACTTGCGGGAGGCGCAGCCTTGTCTCGGGGACCCATAATGAAATGGTTAGTTGAATTACCCTCTGAGGGATGATTAAAGTATACTGACTTGACTTTAGCCAGCATTTTCGATCATGCTGTCTGCTGCGCGTCTGCCACAAGTTCGGGCCGAAGCTTGCATCTCATTACAAGCCAGTTGAGAACGAAGTAAAGTTCGTCGAACTGTCCGGACCATGTTCGGCGAACTAAAAGTTCAATTAAGAAACAAATCATAGTTCGTCGAACTGTCCGAAGTATGTTCGGCGAACAATCATTCGCCCAGTTAAGAACGGGCTTTACGGTTGCAGCCCAAAGCAGACAGTTCTTGAGTGATCTGTCCACTGCAGAATGATCTGCATGTACGGCTAGCTCGCTGTAAATTTATGTGTGTGTGTGTATGTATGTGTGTGTGTATATATATATATATAGAGAGAGAGAGAGAGAGAGAGAGAGAGAGAGAGAGAGATCTCTCTTTTAAAAAAGTTATACTGCAGCAATGTATCCGGAAAATGGGAGTTACGTTACGACTTCAAAGCTTGCAACTCTAAGCGTAGGTTAGGTCGGGATCAAGGCGGATAATACTGTGTTCTGTAACGGAATCGGGGGTATCAGAAGTGCGCTGACAAGTTTCAGGTCGCTTTCGTTGTGCTCGGGTGCACACACTGTGTTCAAACAAAGAGGACATGCAGGGTTTTAACGAGCAAGCTCTTGGTAACTTTTGGGGGGGGATATATATAGCTTTCATATAACACTTACAAAGTTCCAGGGTAAAGTCAGACGGTTCGGATTTCATCACAGTTTGGGACAGACGACGCGTGGGTAATGAACTTGGGGGGGGGGGGGGGGGGGGTGCGTGCGTGCATGTACCATGGTGGATTCCGTACATGGACTGTTCCGACACGTGGTGCCTTTGTCATTGAGGTCTGAATCAGATGCTACTGCACATTTTTTCCTCTTTTTTTTATTTTTTTTATTTATTCCAAGCAGCTGTCGTGCAAGCCGTTCCGGTTAGCTGAGTTTCCCTCGCTGTTTTGACTTTTCTCACAAACACCTAGGCCTACGTGTGTGGAGGGGACACCGGATCGACGACAGGCGAGACGGGGGAAAAGCGAAGGAAAAAGAGGAGAAAAAAGAGCAAGAGTAGGAAGAAGAAAAGAGCACATTGTGTAATGAGCATCAAGGCGGCAGTGTGTAATATAAAAAATTTTTTTTACTCAAAACAGCGCTTCACTCTCTGGTGCTGTTGCATCCTGGTCTCTTCCTTTCTAGACACGCTTTTGTTATCTTTATATATAATGGTAACATGTGCAGCCCCCCCCCCCCTCCCCCTTTTGTCCGTCCGTGTGTGTGTGTTTGTGTGTGCGTGCGTGTGTGTGTTTGTGTATGTGCGCGTTCAGATGAGGACATATGACGCGAATTATGCCTTTATTATTGTTCCATTGAGTAAATATGCAGTTGATATTTGGTTATCTTGACTTTAGCCGTGTGAAATACTTTTCATATTGGCGACAGCTGCATACAGTTTCACGTTTATGGTTGGGGACCTCAGTTACGAATGCTTCAGAATCGCATGCGTATTCTGTGGTGTGCTGGGAGAGATTGGCTAATACAAATTAGGTCGTTCTGGATCGATGGTGTACGCTGATTACAAGTTGGCGATTTCTAAGTACTTTTACATGTGGCTTGGAGGAAGGATGTTAAAAAAACAAAACAAACCAAAAACAAAACAAACAAAAACTAGTGCTTTGAGTACGGGCGCTGGGCTGCCCGCTCGGACTGTGTTCGTACCACTGTACCACGCAGCCCAGCCGCTGCACAACTGTGGCAGGACGTTAGCCAACTAGACTGTACTGGTGGTGGTGGTGGTGGTGGTAGTAATAACGGTGCGGCCAGCTCTCGTCATGTGGTCCCGGTGGCCTCTTGTCCGTGCTTTGCCGACTGGGCCAGGCCGCGGGGCAGTCACGGGCTGTGTGCGTGTGTGTGCGTGCGTGTGTGTGTGTGTGTGTGTGTGTGTGTGTGTGTGTGTGTGTGTGTGTGCGTGTGTGTGTGCCTGCCGCATGGTGTCGACACTGCCCTACATGCTCGTCTCTGATCGGCCTGATCGATAACGCGTCACACCAGGTGACTGACTTCACCTAGGTGCACCACTGCACCACCGTGCGTGCACACAGGCGTTTGGCGCGGTATGTGGCGGGCACCTCAACCGTGTCGCGCGCGGCAGAGGCGGTTTCGAAAGCTACAGACTGACTGAAAAGGCTGCGTCTTTACCGTGCACGTGCACAGGCATCTGGACCACGAACGACGAACAACTCGGCTATGTTGCACAGGCAGTTGGAACACAAGTAACGGACGGACGCCTCAGCTCACGTCAGCTAACGTCAGCTCGACAAACAAGCATTTGGGTCACAGGTGACGGACACCTCCGCTACGTCTCACACGAGCATTTGGACCCCGCGTAACAAACTATGATTGTTCAGCTTAGAGTTGTGAGCATTACTACAGCATTGTTGTATATTGCATAAAAACTGGAATAAAACATGTTAACGACCACAACAAAATCCTTAGCTACGTCACACAGACGCTTGGAACCCACGTAGCAAACACCTCGGCAACGTCACACATACACATCTGGACCACGTGTAAAATGGACGCAAAATTATATGAATGTTTATATCGTTACATTTTGTATAGTACACCAAAGATTCGCCATCGTCATCATTACCCAAAATCACCTCTGTTGTTGGGTATCATATTGCCTTTTACCAGTTCTTTTAGTTCTGTGTCCTTTTTTTTTCTTTTCTTCTTCTTCTTTTCTTTTTTGTCACTCGGGTGTTAAAAACGTCTTGGGGTGACTGTACGGTTGACAGGATGATCAAATCAGAACTGAGAAATTTGGGCGTTAAAAGTAAAGACATATGCATACCGTTGTGCTTTGCGTGTCGCACGGAGCTATCGGAGTGATAATGGCTATCATATTTCACATTGTTAATAGTCGTGCCCTTGTTATATTGTCGTCATTAGTACTGGTTTGGTATTCATTACCTACTTGCCATTTGATTCATATCAAATGAAGCCAAAAGGAGGGAGGGGGTGTGCGAGCGCCCCTACACACTCTCTCTCTCTCTCTCTCTCTCTCTCTCTCTCTCTCTCTCTCTCTCTCTCTCTCTCTCTCTCTCTCTCTCAAGTCCCAAGAATTGTGTTGCATGTTACTGACGGGGAGGAGTATTAACAGGTACGTGGCGGTATAACTTAAACAGTCTCAGGTACATGCATTGATTTTAAGAATCAAATCATTTGCTTGCATAATGTGCCAGTTGGAATCAGGAACCTCCTCCACAAGTCTTTTGCTTGCATAATATACCATTTGGAATCAGGAACAGCCACAACAGTTCGTTTGCTTGCATAATATACCGGTTGGAATCAAGACCTTACACTTACACCTCGCCCCCGACACACACACAGAACAAACTGCGAGCCGGTTTGGCCTAGTCCGCTTCGGCTCTCCTTTCTCTTCAAAAGTTGTGGTCTGTGGACACTGTCTTGTGACTTTGACACTCACAATTAATCAAACATTAAAATGGCTCTCATCGCTGCCTATCTTAATGCAGGAGTCATTCTGGTGGTGACAGTGCAGCGATAGGTATTATAATCTCCCTTTTCCCCCATCTCCATACCCTTCCCCCTCCCCCTTCTCACCGTCCCTTATAAGCTTTATGGTTTCTGTGGACGTTAAGCACGGTGTTTACTTACTTACACAGAACGATGGCCCAGTCAAGTGCCTGTGGTGGCGGTGGCATGCCGCACATTATGGTGTCGTGGTGTAGCGGACGTGTGTGCTGTCGCTGTCCTGGGGTGACCTGCGCTGTCTGTCCTCTGGCTCTGCGGCCTGTCGGTCGGTCGGCTGGCTTGTCGACCAAAAAAAAAAAAAAAAAAAAAATTTTTTTTTAAGCCAGTCAGGTTATTCATTATTGTCCATAAACTTTGCGTGCTTGCCCAGCCCAGCCGTCCTTCCCCCTGTTCTTCCCCCCTCCCCTTCCCCCGCACCTCCCGACCCCCTTTCTGACCGCTTTATTGTCAGGTACATACACCTGGACATATCGGTCTCAAACTAGTGTGGACATCGAAGTAATTATACGTGACTATGTCAGACTATTTGGGGGGAGGGGGGGGGGGGGGGGATTTTTTCAATTATATTTTTTAAGAAGCTGTGAAATGGTTTCGATGGTTTGTTGTTTAATGCGCGAACTCGAAGTAGTAGCACCCACCCCCACCTCTCTCTCTCTCTCTCTCTCTCTCTCTCTCTCTCTCTCTCTCTCTCTCTCTCTCTCTCAGGTAAGAGAGAAAAGTTAGTAACCGGATGTCGGTGTCTTGCCGATAGCACATGGTCATCGGGAAGGACAAAGCGGTAGGAGGAGAAAGAGAAAGACAAGGAGTTGGGAGGGCGGAGGGGAGCACCAGCGTGATAAATACGCAGTAGCGTGATTTCCCCCCGGATCGGAGCTCAGGAGCTGTGTGAAAGTTGAGGTGGACGTCCTGGGCTCCCGTCCCCTAATAAGCCTACGGTTTCTGTGAACGTAAAGCAACACTTCAACTTTTCCCGAAGAGTGGTATCAACCGGTCCATGTATATCTGACAGCGAATCGCTAGCCGGCGGTAATCTTGTCAGCACCTTGGTTGACTTTAGAAGAGCCCGTTAGTTGTTCGTGCTAACAGTGCAGTCATGTTCCCGTTAGTAATAGTATGATAATAGAATTAACACTGGTTTCCTGAGTCAAAGGGAGACGACTGCTTTAACGGTATATAAATGTTGTTTGCATTCGATACGGGACGTTTTTTCGCTTGCTTGGATTTCTTCCCATTGCGCGGAACGTGAACATGCTCTCTCTCTCTCTCTCTCTCTCTCTCTCTCTCTCTCTCTCTCTCTCTCTCTCTCTCTCTCTCTCTCACACACACACACACACACACACACACAGAGCATATAGGTACACACTCTCACACACACACACACACACACACACACACACACAAACACACACACACACACAGAGCATATGGGCACACACACACACATTCACACTGCATATGGGCACACACACACATACACACACACACACACACTGCACGAGCGATGCTGGTACACACAAGTTTTCCACGCTGTAGCTAAACAGTGAACATTGTCCACGTCTGGCGTCAGCCCGGCATGTCACTTCATGCCACTGTGACGACTGTGGCTTGACCCACTTACCCAGCAACCCGTCAGCTATTTACACCCCACTTACCTCCCCCCGCCCCTACCCACCCCCTCCTCCCGGCTACTGGCCTCGCACAGTCACCGCTGTCTGTATCTGACTGTACCGCACATACGTTGCACCCTAACGTCCTGCTGTCAATGTGCACAGGCGCCCGACAGTAGCATCTGCTGTCATGTATTGAATTTTAATCAGTTACGTGCCAAGGCTTATTTGTTGTTGCTGTTTGCTTTTCGTTTTTGATGTTGTAATTTTTTTAATTTTTTTAAATTCATATTTGGCAATGGTGGAGAAAAAACCCTCCTAAAACCGTACATTTTAAACAACACACACACACACACACACACACACAAACTTATATATATATATATATATATATATATATATATATATATATATATATATATATATATATACTCACACACACACACATACACCACGTTATTGAAGAAGCCAGAGTTTTGTTTGTTTTGCTAAAAGAACACCCGTACACAAACTGCTTTATTCAGCTTCACTTATTTTGTTTTAGTCTCCTTTAATACAAAAAGAAAAAAGTTTGTGTGGGGGGGGGGGTTAGAAGCGAATCTCGCCTTTTTAAAAATACTTTTTTATATATAATATTATGATCTGTTTCTCGGATTTGTTTTGTCTGTCGTCGTAGTTCAGTGGCGCCGAACAAACATGAAACAAATAATGACTAACTCGAACGCCTGTGGTTACCGCACTTCTGGACAGCACATCGCGTCACTTTTTTAAAAACTTTTTTTACTTTTTTTTTGTCTTTTTTTTTTTTTTGTCACGAGCCGGGCGACAGGTTGGAAGGAGGGTGGGGGGGGGGGGGTCGGTACAGTAGCCACTGTGGATCATACAGGAGAAGGGAAGGGACTGGCCGTGGGGAAGGACGGTAGGAGAGGTAGGGGGTGGGGGTGGAGAGAGGAGCGGGGTAGGGCGGTCTCCACCATGGCTGTGTTTTCTACACACACACACACACACACACACTTTATGCCCGTGTTGTTAAATTAACAATAAGCGGGATCGATCCCGCCCAGCGACCATTATGCCTTGCCCCATAGTTAGTTGGCTTTGCATCACGCGGACGCAACAAGCTAGCGGCGAGGCAGCTTGAAGCGGGCAGAGAGGGGGAAGGAAGGGGGTAGTCCGGCTCACGCTGTGAGATCCCTGTACGCCCCTGCCGCACCTCCGTAAATTTCACGTGACGTTCACGTCACTGTGACGTCCGCGCCATGTATATTTTCACGTGCTTTGCGTCCAGTGAGACTGTAGGGGCAGCTAGGCACGGGAGGCCAGGTCTATTTCTTCTCTGGGGTCAGTCTTATAATCTTTATAAAGGGAGAAAATCAAAGAAAAACAAAAAGCTGGCTTTAAAA
Source organism: Alviniconcha marisindica (assembly GCA_018857735.1). Lineage (NCBI taxonomy): Eukaryota > Metazoa > Mollusca > Gastropoda > Provannidae > Alviniconcha > Alviniconcha marisindica. The sequence continues at coordinate 505,881 of JABMCL010002590.1, forward strand.
CGTCCCAATGTTTGGCATCACCGATATGTGACTTCAACATCCTATCAGGTGCACATAGTCACCTCAGGATTGAAAAGGGTATAAACAAAACAGCCACGACAGCTAGGAGACAGAGTTCAGGAACTGTGTGGAAATTCGAGGTGGCCGTCCTGGGCTCTCCGTCCCTAATAGTCCTTATGGTCTCCGGGGACGTAAAGCAACCTTGAACTTGAACAGCTAGGAGGCATTTTTGTTGCTGTTGTTGTGTTTTAGTCGACATCCCCCCCCCCCAGTTTCCCCCCTCTCCTCGCCCCCGCCCCACCTATGGATGCCAAAATGACCTTGTCCCCTGTGCTGAGAACACAGAGTTACGAAATTTTTACCGAGTTCCAGTGAAAGTGTGCCGTTGACTGTATCGCGTTTAGAACTGTGGACCGGACCGTTTCACTTGCGGTTGGGTGACATGTGTTTCGTCCCCGATAGGACTTGGCGGTTGACTGCATGGGCTTTGAACATCAAGAGCCAGTCTCAGTGGAGATAACGATTTACGCGAGAGGGTTGTGTGTATGTGGGTGTGTTTTGGGGGGAGTGGGGGGTATACAGCTCGCTTTGGTGTTGACCTGGGTGTGCGGAGATCTGGGCCGTTGCGCGAGCTATATAATGCACACACACACCAAAAAAAAAATATAAAAAAATAAAGGCAGCTCCGGGTCACAGCTGCCCAGACCATAATCGGAAAATGACGATTGTTGGTCCGTCGTCAATCCTAGCCGTGCCCGGTTTCTGTTGGCAGCGCTTTGTGTAGAGGCGAAACTGGGCCACGTTTCTGAATATTTATGGCATGGCGCTATGTTGCGTGAAGCTCTGCAGTCCGGAGTTCCGTGACGTCCTGAAAGGCTCTTTTTGCTGCTGTGTTCGTTTGTGGTCTGTTGCCTCGTCGCCTCTCTCTCTCTCTCTCTCTCTCTCTCTCTCTCTCTCTCTCTCTCTCTCTCTCTCTCTCTCTCTCTCTCTCTCTCTCTCTCTCACACACACACACACACGCACACGCACACACACACACACATTTTAGTTGGGGCGAGGGGGGTATCTTGTCAGTCTATATACGTGTGGTCATTGCAATTAGAGAGCACGGGATGGAATAGGTTATGGAAAAGAGTCCAGCGATGATTTGATATATACAAACAAAAATCTAGCTGAAAGGGGACGAGGGAGAGAGTGAGTTAGGGATTTTAACGTCCCGTCAGCCGCACAGGGTCACCTCAGATGGGGTGGGGAGAGCAGAGAGAGACGGGGAACTGGAGAAGAGTACGAAGAAACCGACTGTGTCGACCTGCCCCGTTCGTTTTTCTTTCCAGCCGTTTCTCGCGAAGAAATCCGACTTTTATTTCCTAAAGCCCCCCCCCCTCCCCCTCATCCCTTCGGCTGGAAATCATTTCTCCTTTCGGTGAAAATGGTACATGTTGTGGTGGCGTAGGACATTGAAAGACGATTATTTAACAAACATTTTTTAAATATAAATCTTGAAACTTTTTACGGTTTGCAAAAATCGAGGCTCATAATTATTTCGGCCTCTTGTGGACGTTGGTGAAGGTGACCCACAGTATGCAAATTAATCTACCAAGCTTTCATTCCCTTCTTCTGCAGTGTTGCGTTAATTCCACTGAGACCGTAGGGACTGTTGGGGACGGGAGACCTGGTCCATTTCTTCTCCAGGGTCAGCTTTCTATCCTGACTGTTATTTCGGTATCCGTTCCAACCCCGTGTTACCGCAGTAGCAAGTAAGAGATCCCGGTCATTCTGCCAAACGTGCAGGTGACGGGTTACAGCAAAACACGCATCTGACTGTTATTTCTGTGTCCGTTCCACCCCCGTGTTACCTCAGCAGCACGTAAAAGATTGCGGTCATTCTGGCAAAAGTGCAGGTTTCAGGTTTCAGATAAACACGCATGCACCGCCCTACGTATGTGGCTACGTATGCATCACTTCGGTGGATATTCAAAACGCGCTGTGAAAAGCTAGTCATTCATTTAGAATCATATGCGACGAGAGCGCAGTGAGTGTGCTCGAGAGCGGAGAATAGCGCTATATAAAAGCAACCAACACCGTCTTCGCCTCATAGTTTCAGGAGCTGTGTGAGAGTCGAGGTGGCCGTCCTGAGCTGTCCGTCCTAATGAGCCTTCTGGTTTCCGTGGACGTAAAGAATTATTGAACCGTGCTTCGGCATTGGTCACAACTTGTCCCTAATATGTCAACTGACATCTGAGGACATTGAGCAACACTTCATCACCACCAGTCTTCGCCTCCGTGGACGTTAAGGAACAAAATCTCACTCATACACTTCTTCCGTCTATTTTATATCCAAGGCAAGCTTACTATACAGATTGCCCCTAATATGCTCTTTAGCGTCTGAGGACATTAAGCAAGATTTCCGTAATATGCTCTTTAGCATCTGAGGACATTAAGCAAGATTGTCCCTAATATGCTGTTTAGCATCTGAGGACATTAAGCAAGATTGTCCCTAATAGGCTCTTTAGCATCTGAGGACAGTAGGCAAGATTTTCCCTAAAATGCTTTTTAGGATCTGAGGACATTAAGCAAGATTGTCCCAAATATGCTTTTTAGCATCTGAGACATTAAGCAAGATTGTCCCTAATATGCTCTTTAGCATCTGAGGACATTAAGCAAGATTGGCCCTAATATGCTCTTTAGCATCTGAGGACATTAAGCAAGATTGTCCCTAAAATGCTTTTTGGCATCTAAGGACATTAAGCAAGATTGTCTCTAATAGGCTTTTTAGCATCTGAGGACATTAAGCAAGATTGTCCCTAATATGCTCTTGAGCATCTGAGGATATTAAGCAAGATTTCCCTAATATGCTCTTTAGCATCTGATGACATTAAGCAAGATTGTCCCACATATGCTTTTTAGCATCTGATGATATTAAGCAAGATTGTCCCTAATATGCTCTTTAGCATCTGAGGACATTAAGCAAGATTGTCCCTAAAATGCTTTTGGGCATCTAAGGACATTAAATAAGATTGTCCTTAATATGGTTTTTAGCATATGAGGACATTAAGCAAGATTGTCCCTAATATGGTTTTTAGCATCTGAGGACATTAAGCAAAACGAAAGAAAAGAAAAGACTTCTTCGGTGTTGCGGAGCTCAGGAGCTGTGTGAAAGTCGAGGTCGACATCCTGGGCTCCCGTCCCTAGTGCGGTCTCCGAAGACGTAAAGCGGCTTTGAACTCGGACTTCTTAGTGCTGCTTTACGCCCAGAGACCATTAGGGACGGGGGCCCAAGTCCACCACCTCCTTCTTCAGCGTTGCTTTACATCCACAGAGACCCTAGGGATTACTAGGGACGGGGAGCCCAGGTCCACCTCCTCTGTCACACAGCTCCTGAGCTCTGTTGTTCCTTCCCCCCTGATGAAGTGTTGCTTAATGTCCTCGGATGTCAATTGACATATTAGGGACAAGTTGTGACCAATGCCGAAGCACGGTTTGATAATTCTTTACGTCCACGGAAACCAGAAGGCTCGTTAGGACGGACAGCTCAGGACGGCCACCTCGACTCTCACACAGCTCCTGAACTATGATCCTTCCGACACGCATTTCTACCTTTAATATTCACGTCGTCATCAGGGACGTTTCCTCTTACATCACCACTCTGGACGGGACTACATGGGAGAGGAAGAACGAAGGAGGGTCGGAGTGGGGAGGGGGGGGGGGGTAGAAGAAGGTGGAGGAAGTGAACCTACGACAAAACCTTTTGATGTTGATGGATGGGTTTGGGAAGGGGGGGAAGACCAGTGTTGTTGTCGGAGGGACACAGAAAGCCTTCTTCACCTGGCTAGGTCCAGCGGTTTTAATCGGCCGAGCCCCGTCAGTGAGCTCGTGACTTCCCACCTGGTTTGATAGACAGGTAGGTACGGCGCTTGCACAATTAATGGCCTGCCCCCAACGCTGAGGACGCGAGAGTGGGAAAGGGTGTTGGGGGGGAATGGCGAGGACTGGAGGGGGTGGGGGGGCGTGAGGAGTACTGCCTCGAGGGACAACTGGCTGGACCGAAACGTTGCTTACCTCGGCTGCACGGTAAAAGGACACGGGTGAGGAGTGTGTGTGTGTGGGGGCGCACATTTTTGGTCGCGCTTGATGAGAATATCCAAACAGCCTGAATAGCCCCTGGTAGCTCGCTATTTACCCTTTGAGCTCCACTGGGCCATAAACTCGCGTCCGGAGTCGACAACACAGAACAAGTCCGGAGAGAGAGAGAGATGGGGGTTGGGAGGAGGAGGGGGGTGGGGCGGTGGGGTCTTGGCCCAGGAAAATAAGTGGGTCTCGATATGCTTGGCTACACCACCGATACGAAGTCCCCTGCCCTCCAGTCATGCAGACAAATTATCTATATCTCGGCTCTCTTTTCTGAAGGGCCAGAGCCACGAGGGGGCCGTGCCCGAGTTTGTATGCTGTCTTGCTAATGTATAAGGGGGCCCTTTTTCGTTTATTTTTTATTTTTATTTTTATATTATATTTTTTATTAATTGCCCTCCACTGGCTTAAGATCCTGGTTTGGGTTTGGACACGGCGAGACAAACGCTTCCAGCAAGTGCTTTTTTCTTTCTTTTTCTTTCTCTCTTTTTTTCTTCTCTCTCTCTCTCTCTCTCTCTCTCTCTCTCTCTCTCTCTCTCTCTCTCTCTCTCTCTGTGGTCGTTGGGTAACCTCTTTGTACTGGTGGGCAGTAGTTCACGCACAGTCTAGTTGTAGCGTACAGCGCTGCACCACGACAGTTCACGTGAAAGTCTAGTTGTAGAGTGCAGGGCTGCTTCACAATAGTTCACGCAAAGTTTAGTTTTCCGCTCCGCGCTGCTATCTTCCTCCACCTCAAGTCTCGGTTGAGTTTGTTATCTAAGTTGGCTGTAAATTAAGTTGTGTATAGTCAGTATACTCCTGTCAATATACTCCAGTATGCGGGTGCCTGTGTGTGCGTGTATGCGCTGAGAATAGTCTCTCCGGACACGATTTTGTGCTGTTTAAATACTTTTAAAAATTATTATTTATCCAAATATACGTTCATGCGACTGGGTTTCAGCGTGACACGCCCATGTTAAATAGTTAAATATTATAATCGTAAATCACAATTATTCCACCCTAGACGTTTCTGAAAAGCAGAACAAACAAAAGTATACGAGCATCATTGTCAGCGATCCCGTAATTTCGCATGAGTGCATGATTGATTTTTTCTTCTTTTTCTTTTTCTTTTCTCCCCGGTGTGAAATATTTATGAGCGCTGTATTGATAGGTTTATGCCGCCGTGCAGGACATATAATGAGGTGCCAAGCGAGGAGAGATGGTGGCACAACACGTGGCGTTAGCTCGTCCACTTTTGAACTCTGCATCCATGCCGCATGACCTTTTGCATTCTCTTTGGGTCCTGGCGCGTTTCGGGTCGGGCCCGCAGTGTCGGCAATCGATTTCCACCTAAGCGAGTGTGGGCCGATAGAGCAAAGGAGACACAGGTATCTTCCTCGCCATATAGCAGTTGGGTAACCCTTTTGAACAATGTGATTGGATCAATGATGCGAGCAAAACAGCTCCACCTTCCACCACCACCACCACCCCGACCCCCCTCTGCGCTTCTTCCTACTCCCTTCTGTTTCTCGTCGTCAGCTGGCGTGGCATTCTGTGAGTTTGTGATACACAGCGGCAACTTTATTATGGCATTGTTATGGGGCATTGGAGCGGACGTACGCGTTTAGAACGTCAGTGATATAGACAGCCGGGTGCTGGCAATATCGCCGATGATGTTTCTTCCATGCCTGTCAACTTTCGCACGTGCGTGCTCTGTGTGTGTGTGTGTGTGTGTGCGTAGGCGTGCGTGCTTGTGTGTGTGTGCGTAAGCGTGCGTGTGTGTGTGTGCGTGAGTGTGTGCGTGTATGTGTGTGTCTGAGTCTATGTGCGTGTATATGTGCATGTGTATATGTGCATGTGTGCACGAATGTTTCCCTGAGTGTGTGTGTGTGTGTGTGTGTGTGTGTGTGTGTGTGTGTGTGTGTGTTTCCCGGCTCGCAACTTGTACATCGCTCGCTCGGTCGTTGGATAAGTGTTGATCCCAGGGTACAGGAAAGGGTGGGTTATAAACGGCCGACGATTTTACACGAACCATTAATTAAGACTGCATCATTGGTTTAAACAGAATTTATTAAGGAATACCGACCATTATATTTATTCCATTCTGTTTTCATTTATTTGTTCCTTTGTTTTATCTGTGTTTTTTTGTTTTGTTTTTTAGTTCTGTTTTTGTTTGTTTGTTTTGTTTTGTCGTTTCATTAATGCATTTAAACAAAAAATTACTCGCGTGATTGTGCTAGAATGTGAGGGCTTTTTTCTTTTCTTTTTCTACCCGTGTGTCATTTCTTTTATTCTGTGTTCACTTGCTGGTTTGTTTATGTTATTTGTCGGTTGACTTACGCATCTGGTTTTTGTTGTTGTGTGTGTGTGTGTGTGTGTGTCCATTAATTTAATTTATTCTGTGTTCTTTTGATCGTTTGTTTATATGTTATATGTGGGTTGACTGACGTAACTTTTTTTTTATGACCATTAATTTCAGGCGTGTATCGTACGTAGCTTTCGTGCATTGCCGCGGTGCGATTTCGCGTCTGGACCATGCTGTGTTGAGACGCCGCGCGGCAGGCGCAAAGGTGGGAAGCGTCGAGACAAAAATACTGCCCTTGTGCTTTGCCAGTACAGGGGAAGCAACTGCTGTTTTGGATTTATTTTTGTTTTTATTACTCTCTCTCTCTCTCTCTCTCTCTCTCTCTCTCTCTCTCTCTCTCTCTCTCTCTCTCTCTCTGTGCGAACTTCCTCTCTCCTCTTTTCTCTCTCTCTCTCTCTCTCTCTCTCTCTCTCTCTCTGCCTCTCTCTCTCTCTCTCTCTCTCTCTCTCTCTCTCTCTCTCTCTCTCTCTCTCTCTCTCTCTCAAAATTGGGTTCCCTGTAAGTTACTGATTTGTTTATGCTGTAAGCCGCTCTCCGCATCAGCCACGGAGTAGGTTCACTCTGTGTCCCACTCTCTTGGTATTGTTGCCGTTTGCCCAACAATATTTTCGGCTCACTGTGTCATCAGTCGGCGCTTTCATCTGTGTGTGTGTCGGAGAGAGAGAGAGCTGGTGTGTGTGTGTGTGTGTGTGTGTGTGTGTGTGTGTGTGTGTGTCAGTGTGTGCGTGCGCTTGCTTGCAAAATTCAGACTTAACGACGTCGTCACCCCTTAGACCTCCCGGCCCCTTTACCCGACCACCCAACGGCTACACTCCTCCCCCACCTCTCTCTCTCTCTCTCTCTCTCTCTCTCTGTAAAATCTGGGCTTGACCGTGCACCACATAACTGTACTCGAACACTTCAGAGCAGTTGACTGGGCTTACCACGTCAGCGCGAGTCCAGTATTTCCCCACCAACGCAAACGCCGTTTTCTTTTTATCTGTTCGTGGTGAGTGCATCTGGCAAGCGGCTTGAGTGGGGTAACAGGTCACTGTGCCCCAGCCCTCTCAGACTGTGCACATCGTCCGTCGGCGATGCACTGATAGTTGCGCTACAGTGCACACCTGCCTCTGGTGTCTGCCTGCACCCCTTCTCTCTCTCTCTCTCTCTCTCTCTCTCTCTCTCTCTCTCTCTCTCTCTCTCACCCGCCCCCTCTTTCTGTCTGCACCCCTTCTCTCTCCCCTCCTCTCTCTCTTCTCTCTCCTCGCTCTCTCTCTCTCCTCGTCACCTCTTCCTCTGTCTTTTCCTCTCTCTCTCTCTCTCTCTCTCTCTCTCTCTCTCTCTCTCTCTCTCTCTCTCTCTCTCTCTCTCTCTCTCTGCACCCGCCCCCTCTTTCTGCCTGCACCCCTTCTCTCTCTCTCTCTCTCTTCTCTCTCTCTCTCTCTCCTCTCTCTCTCTCTCTCTCTCTCTTTCTCTGCACCCCCCTCCTTCTCCAGCACCCCCTCTCTCTCTCTCTCTCTCTCTCTCTCTCTCTCTCTCTCTCTCTCTCTCTCTCTCTCTCCTCTTTCTCTGCACGCCTCCTTACTCCTCTTTTCTTCTCCCTCTCTCTCTCTCTCTCTCTCTCTCTCTCTTCCTTCTCTCTCTCTCTACTCTCTTTCCACCACCACCTTCTCTCTCTTCTCTTCCCCCACCCCCCCTCACCGTCTCGTTTCAGCTGCTTTGATTCTCTTTTTCCCCCTTCCCTTTCTTGGTTTCTTAGTTTCTTTCCTCTTTCCCTAAAATGAATCACTGATAAACATTACGTAACTCCATTCATAAAGTAAGTGAACATGAATGTGCTCGAACACACACACACACACACACACACACACACACACACACACACACACACACACACACACACATCACACACACATATGCACGCACGCACGAACGAACGCGCTTACGCACGCGCTCATGCACGCACACACATGTACACCTCTGTCTGTCTGTCTGTCTGTCTGTCTGTCTGTCTGTCTGTCTGTCTGTCTCTCTCTCTCTCTCTCTCTCTCTCTCTCTCTCTCTCTCTCTCTCTCTCTCTCTCTCTTCTCTCTCTCTCTCTCTCTCTCACACACACACACACACACACACACACACACACACACACACACACACACACACACACACACACACTGATAAATTTACACCCACCTTCAACGCGTCCGAAACTTGACCCGCGGCAGAAAGTCCGGATCAGTCCCAAATTTAGCCCACATACATTCTGATTTATAGTCTGGTGGGCTTACCACTGCATTTACTGCGCATTCTTGTCCTGTGTGCCGTGTGCAGAGACGCTTAGGAGTTTGAATACGTGTACTTTTGCAAATGGTGTGCCGGTACTTTTTACTACATGGGGAAACACGTGTACTGACTGAGACGCGAGGGTTCCAAACTTCACTCATCTACGTACCGTGCCTTGAAGACTTCCCTTACGACAATGAATTGGACCTACGGAGGAAGGAGGGTGGATTTAGGGCAGGAAGAAGGGAACAATTTGAAAAAGGAACAGGCCGGTCTCTCCCCCCCGCCGCCCCCCCCCCCCCCCCCCCTTCTTTTTTGTTGTTGTTTGTTTTTGAGGGGGGTTCGACGTTTTTGGTGGTGGTGAGTGTGTGTCTGTCTGTCTGTGTGGCTGTGTGTTGGTTTGTTGTTGCGTTTTGTTTTAGGTTGATTTCTTTTCTTCTTCTTCTTCTGTTCTTTTTTCTTTTTCTTTTTTTTTTCCTTTTTTTTCTTCCGAATCGTTCTTTTCTCGTGGGAACTGCCGGGTTTCCTGCTGCTCTTTTTTAAGAGGCTCTGGTCCGTCTGTTGAGTACCCTCCTAGTCCGGAACCTCAGTGAACCCTCGGCCAAAAGGGGAAAAGGGTGAAGTGTAATGATTAAATCCACCCCTGTAGAGCGTTGACCACTCTTGGCAGGCCACGGGGCACGGGCACCCCAATGAAATGTTAATGAAGTGGTCACTCGCGTCGATTAAAGGTAGCCAGTGAGTGGACAGGAAACGGCGGTCACCTCTCCGCGACCTGAAGGAGTTTAATGGTCAAGCGGTAGCGGTCAAGGCGTGTGTGTTTTGCGGGGTGGGGTGGGGGATGGTCGTTCTAGTTCCTCTGGATGCCTTTTTTTCTTTTTTTCTTTTTTTCTTTTTCTTTTTTCTTCCCCCTTCTGTTTTTTCTTGGGGTGGGGACGAGTGGGAAACCTGGTGGAAGTGAAGTGAGTTGAGTCTCTCCCGTGAGTCTCTGGCTATGTCCACAGTGTTGCCCCAAGTCTGTATCTATGTCCACAATGTTGCCCTAATCTGTGGCTGTGTCCACAGTGTTGCCCCAATCTTTGACTATGTCCACAGTGTTGCCCCAATCTGTGCCTGTGTCCACAATGTTGCCCCAATCTGTGACTGTGTCCACAGTGTTGCCCCAATCTGTGACTATGTCCACAGTGTTGCCCCAGCCTATGACTATGCCCACAGTGTTGCCCCCATCTGTGACTGTGTCCACAGCGTTGCCCCAATCTGTGACTATGTCCACAGTGTTGCGCCAATCTGTGACTATGTCCACAGTGTTGCCCCAATCTGTGACTATGTCCACAGTGTTGTACCCATCTGTGACTATGTCCACAGTGTTGCCCCAATCTGTGACTATGTCCACAGCGTTGCCCCAATCTGTGACTATTTCCACAGTGTTGCCCCCAGCCTATGACTATGTCCACAGAGTTGCCCCAATCTGTGACTGTGTCCACAGCGTTGTCCCCATCTGTGACTATGTCCACAGCGTTGCCCCCATCTGTGACTATGTCCACAGTGTTGCCCCAATCTGTGACTGTGTCCACAGTGTTGCCCCCATCTGTGACTATGTCCACAGTGTTGCCCCAATCTTCGACTATGTCCACAGTGTTGCCCCAATCTTCGACTATTTCCACAGTGTTGCCCCAGCCTCTGACTATGTCCACAGTGTTGCCCCAGCCTCTGACTATGTCCACAGTGTTGCCCCCTTCTGTAATTATGTCCACAGTGTTGCCCCCTTCTGTAATTATGTCCACAGTGTTGCCCAAAGCCTATGACTATGTCCACAGTGTTGCCCCCTTCTGTAATTATGTCCACAGTGTTGCCCAAAGCCTATGACAGCAGTGTAATCGTGTTTTGACCGCACCCTCTTCAGCCTGCCTACCTACCCCTCCCTCTGCTGCTGCCCCCTCCCTGACTGTTCTCCCCCAGACTTCGGGCCATGGTCAGTTAGTACTGGCCATTCACGCCACTCATTGCCCCACCCCTTTGTACCCCCTCTCTCTCTCTCTCTCTCTCTCTCTCTCTCTCTCTCTCTCTCTCTCTCTCTCTCTCTCTCTCTCTCTCTCTCTCTCTCCACGTTGAGCTGTTGACTTGTCGCTGGTTCGCTTATTATAAAAGAGAGCTAGCGTCACAGGCGCAAGAAAGTAATGAAATTTTGCACCATTGCTTTGTATTGGTTGCCGCGTGGCGATTCCTATCTTGCAGTTGCAGTATTGCAGAAAAACGCGCTAACAGCCAGCATGTTTGTTCGGACCACGAACTGATTTGAATCCAACGGATCTTGAAATGATACGGGGGTATATTGTATGGGCGTTTCTCATCTGTATCCCTCTTCCCTCTTTGCGTGTTCTTTTCCTGTTCTATCTAACTGTGAGCAGAATGGTGTCTCGTGTGGTGGTTTTGTTACGATTACTTTTGTTCAAGTACCTGTGGTCAGTGTCGGCAAGTAAGTAAACATGGTGCTTAACGTCCACAGAAACCGTACGGCTTATTAGGGACGGGGAGAAGGGGGTATGGAGGTGGAGGGAGAGGGAGATTATATACCTATCGCTACACTGTCACCACCAAAATGACTTCTACATTAAGATGGGCAGCGATGAGAGCCATTTTAATGTTTCAGTAGGAAGTAATGGACAAAGTCACAAGACGGTGTCCACAAACCACAACCTTTCTGAAGAGAAAGGAGAGCCGAAGCGGTATCGAACCGAGGTCCTTTCGCTTACCAGCCTAACGCCTTACCGCTAGGCCAAACCGGTTCACCAGTGTCAGCTTGGCCTTTTTCAGTCTGGCCGGCCGGTTTGCTGATGATGATGAAGTGATGCTTTATGTCCTCAGATGTCAGTTGACATATTAGGGACAAGTTGTGACCAATGCCGAAGCACGGTGCAATAAATCTTTACGTCCACGGAAACCAGAAGGCTCGTTAGGACGGACAGTCCAGGACGTCCACCTCGACTCTCACACAGCTCCCGAACCATGCCGGTTTGCTCGTGACAGACTTTAAATATACCTCGCTGTTACTTAGGGGTGGGTAGGATGGGGCATAATGGATTTCGCCGATGGGCGTGAGAGGGGTGTCAAGTCAGGTCAAGTCAAGTCAAAAGACTTTAATCATCCATCACAGGGTACCAAGTACCGACTGAAACTGAGCGCTTTGTTTGACTTGCTGGAAATACTCTGGGTCCAGAAGCAAGTGGAAGCTCCGGCTGAGCAAGATCGCTTCCGGTGTTGATCAGCAAGCAAAACCATGAACGCTCAGTTACACCAGAAGCCGTGCGTGTCGCGTGCTAGAAGTGACCCCCGCGCCCCCCTCCTCAAATGGATAGGTCCCAAAGTATGAGTGCTGACTACAAGATAGCTACCGGACCGTTTCATTTCTGTTTGGATAAAACAGCTGTGCTGAACAATTCTCCCCGCTCCGCTTTCATTCTAGATCGAACTGCGTCAGTATGGCATAACGAAGCATACTGTTGTTGTTTGTTTGGTTTTGGTTTTGTTTTGGTTTTCTCCCCCACCCCGACCAAATCGTGTGCATTTTCTTCAAACGAAAAAAGCATTGAAACAGCTGAGAAAACTACCACACTCACCAGCTATATAGCGAATGAAGCCAAAATTGGCAACCGAAGTGAGTTTGGTGAGTGGTCTGTACACGATCGATTGTTTTGCCGACATCAGCACTGAGGGGTGTGAATGTCGGTACTCGGAAACTAGATCTAGATCAAACGTCAGTGGCGCATACACATAAAGAAACAAAGGTGATAAAATTCGCGGGCACATGGTAATATTAGGCCTATGTAATGTTGACTGTACGGGCTGACTGACTGAGGGTTCGTAATATTAGGCCTATGTAATGTTGACTGTACGGGCTGACTGAGGGTTCGTACCGAAATAAAATATTAAAAAATTTATTGTCCGTACCGCACGTGAGCCGGTTTGGCCTAGCGGTAAGGCGTTAGGCTGGTAAGCGAAGTGACCTCTGTTCGATACCGCTCCGGCTCTCCTTTCTCTTCAGAAAGGTTGTGGTTTGTGGACACTGTCTTGTGACTTTGTCCATCACTTCCTACTGAAACATTAAAATGGCTCTCATCGCTGCCCATCTTAATGCAGGAATCATTCTGGTGGTGACGTGTGTAGCAATAGGTATATAACCTTCCTCTTCCCCCACCCCCATATCCTCTTCCACCTTCTCCCCGTCCCTAATAAGCCTTAGGGTTTCTGTGGACGTTAAGCACCTTGTTTACTTACTTCGGTACCGCGTACTTATAGTCTCAGCAGTCTAGCGGAGGCTCTGGCAGATTCTTTCAAACTTATTTGAAGACAGCAAACGTAGCCTAGCTCACCCTTCAACAGATCGCAATGAAAACACATTTACATAGCAAATTTCGGTTTGCAGCATTGTAAATTTGTTCAAAAGAAAATTTCGGTTTGTGGCATTCTAAATTTGTTCAAAAGAAAATTTCGGTTTGCGGCATTGTAAATTTGTTCAAAAGATCTTCATCCTAACAATCCATACAGACTGCCAAAGACATAAAATTGTCCTTCTGTTTTTGGCAATGTTTTGATGCCATCTGCAGGCACCAGAACGGCACGAGGTGTACTGCTTTACTCTACGTCAATACCAAGCCCTATGTGTGGCAGTATCTTTGTCTCGTCTGTCTTGAAATGCTGTCGCACTCCACGCGCGCCTCTGCTGGGCTGTTTGGGGCCTGACAGTGCAAGAAAAACTGACTCAAACTTGCGATATAACTATGAAAGATGAATACATATATATTTGAAAGGGGGGGGGGGTGCAGACAGAGAGTTATTTGCCATTTTTGAAGAAAGTGCAATTTTGCCTGCAAACGACCGAAGTCAAAAATGAAAATGTTGATTGTGAGGTGTACAAAACAAAACAAATGTTAAGAAATTTACACTACAGGACACGAGAAAGCTTCTCCGTTCCAACCATGATGATCTGTTACAGGTGCAATACCTACATTTGACGTAAATCAGTGTAGTTTACCTGGTTCGATTTTTGCTTCTGCCTGCTCCGGCTGGGCCTCGCTGTAACGGGAGCTCCGGCTGAAAACATAGGAACGCGGATACACGGTGTGAGCTATAGAAGTTTGAGCAGTCCGATTGCTCTGCACGAGGTCGACAGACGAAGCGTGTTCCTTTGATTCCCAAATGACCAACAGGGTCCGGACGTTTTCGCTTGACCGTCGAAAAAGTAAGCTGCTTTGTTTTTTTGCTATATTGTTATTTCGTTGCTTTTGGGGGGGTTATGCTGGTGTGTGTGTGTTTGGAGGGGGGGGGGGGGTTGGGAAGAAGAGGTCATCCGAGGGACAAAGCGACGTTTGGTAAGGGGGAAAAAAATTATGTCAAACGTTAGCCGTGGTATATAACCTTATGTGGTTGACCGGGTTCAAGGCACCAACTGACAAACTAACTTTTCAAATGAAGATTGATTTTAAGTGATCACATGTTTGGTTAGTTATTGGTTTTTGATTGATTGAACGGTTTTTGTTTGTTTGTTTTGACTTGCACGGGGGGAAAAAATTGAGTCTGTGTGTAATGTGTGTCTGTAGTCCTTGGCGTTGTTGTTTTCTCCGAGACTTTCTAAGCAAGACCTTCACCGCTTTGTCCGACGAGAACCTGTGTTGAACTTTATGAGCCGATTCGGTGACCATGACCTAATCTGAACGGTAGGCGTCCAAATAGCATTTATTTTTCCGTTAAAGTTCTCCTCCGATCAAGTTCAAAATTTCGCATTTTTGCTTGGCACATTGCAAATATCGCGCACCAAATGATGCGAGTGAGTTAATGAGGGAGACAGTTGACGCGTTTCTAGATTTGGTAACAACGACCAAAAAAATCTTTTTTTGACAATGTTTTAGCTTGTCGAGATGAAACTTTCTGATTGTTACATTTTAATGGGCGTGTTCATGAACGCCATGACTTGGACGCATATTTCAAGAGTTGCCATCCTCGACAAAAAATGTTAATGGTGGCGTCTTCTCATAAGCTGTTTAGGTGAGATTCTGCACGATGATAACCTGCGCTGAAAATAACACGTACATAACGGATTTAATTAGTGACCCTGATCCATTTTCAAGGTCACAGTTTTAAAGAAGAAGAAAGGCAGAAGAAATATCCCGAGTTTTGAATGCTGCCAGTCATTTCAAATTAATTTGTAGGTCTGTTTTTCGTTGATATACCGTAGTTTTATGTTAACTCGCGGGAAGTAAAGATGAACGAATAAAACTTTGGTAGTGTTTGAAATAATTTGAAAGGTAATTGTAAGAAAAATACAATGTTTATTTGTGTGTGGAAATTAAGTTTTTCTCAGTGAATGGATTTGTTTGTTTGATTTTATATTTTAAAAAAATCTTTTTTCTTTTTTTCTTTTTTCTTAAATGTTCTTTCTTTCTTTCTTTGTTGTTTTGTTTTGACAACGAATTAATTCTGTTTCGGATAGTACGGTTGACGGGATATTAAAATCCAAGAACTGGCTTACTAACTCATAACTCGGTACTTTTTATGGCACGGACCATTTGCGACAGTTGAATCGTTTGCGTATATTTCAGAGGGGACCCTTAGTGTGGTGTTGGATATCATTCACTTCAGTACCATTCCCCTTTCTCATTTCTGTTTCAGGCCGCTTGCAGAGAGGGGGGTGGTGGGTGGGGGGCCCCCGGGGGGTGGGGGGGATTGAGAAGAGATAGATAAGTCATTGGTTTTAGCTCCCACTCAACCATGATGGTTATAACAGGACGAAGAGAAAAAGAGAGGGAGGTGTGGGCCGGTTTGGCCAAGCGGTAAGGCGTTATGCAGGTAAACAGAGGGACCCCGGTTCGAATCCGCTTCGGCTCTCCTTTCTCTTCAAAAGTTGTGGTCTGTGGACATTGTCTTGTGACTTTGGCCCTCACAGTTAATGAAACATTAAAATGGCCCTCAGCACTGCCCATCTAAGTGCAGGAGTTATTCTGGTGTTGACAGTGTAGCGATAGGTATATAATCTCCCTCTTCCCCCACCTCCATACTCTCTTCCCCCTCTTCTCCCCGTCCCTAATAAGCCTTATGGTTTCTGTGGACGTTAAGTACCGTATTTACTTACTAATTTAGACAGGGAGAGGGAGAGAGAGAGAGAGAGAGACTGTATAAATTTCTAAGATATTGTTTTGCTCTTTTGTGCCATAAGATAGTGTTTTGCCCTTCTGTGTCTTTACGCTGTTTCACCGATCGATTATGAGAATCGTTTACGTCTCAGATAAAAATAATTGTTGTATTCGTTCACCTTTACTTCCCGTGGTATTTGCGCGACCTGTTTGTTAGGCGGCTGGTTACTTCCTCTCTTCGTACGCAGAGGACAAGGCGGATAAAATCATGCCTTGTTTTTCGACCATCCTGTCTTACTGTTGTGTTCGTAATGTATGGTTGCCGTTAACAACATTTTAAAAGTTGAACCGCAAAATTTACTCGTTTGGTATTTCAGTCGTTTCAGTTACGCTGGGGCCGTTGCTAGTTTACCCCCACCCCCGAACCCTCATCCCCACCCACCCCAAGAAAACGGAAAGAAAAAGTCACGGACATTTGTCTACAATTTTGAATGTAACAATAAATGAAAATAACCACATATTAGCCCAGGAATTCAAGTAAGAAATTGGAAGGTGTAAATATTTGTCCCACAAAACGAAAAAACACACACACAAAAATACACAAAATACAACAAAAAACAAACAAACCGTAAGCTAGGAGAGAAATAAAATATTACAACACGACCTTTCTCAGTCAGCGAATTCTACGGTTTCGTGTGCTACATATGGTAAACGAACGAGTCGCCAGCAACCGGATGAGCTTCTACTTGCCCCCGCCACCCCCATCCCCCACCTCCCCACCCCCAGTACATCCATCATCAAGTGGACAGGTCAGCCATCCGGGCAACTATGGCGTGCGTGTTTTTTTTACAGTAATCCTCGGACCCACATGTTTTTCCGGACTCGGAGATTTTTTGTAATGATTTTTTTTTTTTTTTTACACCCGCACACCGAACCCCCTTTTTCTGACATTTCTGTGGTCGTGTCAGCCCCTTGATGCGAGCATTGTTCTGGGGCTGGAAGATTAATTTTCCTCCCATTCCCGGGTCGGGACCCCTGGCTCCCGCTGGCGGCTGATTAGTGCTGGCTGCACAATCGCCCTGCCCGACCCCGGCCACAATGGGCGTTTTCCCTGTATATTATGCTGCAGTTCACCCCTCACCCCGCCCAAATGCGCCCACAACCCTTCAGTCCCCCCTCCTCTCTGTTAATAATCCGTCGCTTCGGCCGGGCCATTATTGCCTCTCATAATAAACTGGCTGACCACTGGTCGCACCGGGCCTTTGTTCGACAATATTTTTGAGCCTCTGTGCCGGACAGATGTCAGCGATTTAGCTTTTTTGCCATTCGTCGTGGTCAAGGGGTTGCCTGGCCTAGCCAGCCTGCGGAGTGTGAGTGTGTGTGTGTGTGTGTATACCCGGCGGTGTGCACGTGCGCACAGCTGCATTGCAGGGTCAACCCAGAGATCGTGCGACTCTGCCGGACAAGCCGGCCGACCGACCGACCCCTGGGGCTGTGGTCACTTCACTTCACACCTTTGAGCCGGTCACCCGCCCGTGACCGCGGGTCCCTTCCCCCCCCCCTCCCCCCCTCTCTCCCCACTTTGTGTTTTTTTTGACTCCCACACGCGGAAACTGGACCCTCGTCACACGAGGCTGCCCATGCGCGAAGCACCGTAAAGACGAGAGAAAAGGGGTGACAAAAATAGGGAGAGAGGGAGGAACCGTTGCGGGGGTGAGGCGAGGGGGGGGGTGAGAGAGAAGGAGAGGAGGGAAAAAACGCAAATGTTTGTTGAAATGGCCCGACTTTTGTGGTGGTGGTTGTGGTAGTGGAGGAGGGAGGAGAACACGGGAAAGCTAGTTGCTGCGACTTTGAGTGACCTCGCGGGGTCACGCCAGGTCTTGACCTCGACTGCCCAGTGCAGACGAGAAAGAGAGAGAGAGCGATCCCGTGGCCTGAAATGATCAGCCTCTAGTGGCGGGCCGAGCGCGAACGCGAAGGAAGGCAGGAAGGGGGAAGGTGGACGTGGGGCAAGGGGGGGTGGGGGTGGGTGGGGAGAGACTGAGGGGGAAGCGGAGCGGGACCTGGGCCCTCGTAGACTAGAAGTAGTGTGGGGTGTATGTGTGGGTGCCCCACCACCACAGCTCTCCGGCCTCCCTAGGGGCCAAGCCGCGGGCTGCCAAGAGCCAGGCCAGGCCAGGCCAGGCCAGGGGTGTACAGCGCGGAGCGAGGTTCTTGCCCCCACGGCTTGCATGGGCCACTGACTGCTGTAATGACAAGTCAGCGGTGGCGATGGCGAGGGGCGATAAAACCGTCGTGTCCACGTCCCTTACCCCGGCGGGCCCCGACAATAAGGAAGACAGATGGAGGTGCTAGATAGACAGATAGGTAACGCAGGTCAGCGACTTGGGATGACCTGGCCGGCCCGAGTCTGCCGCTGCTGCGCCGGCTCCTCCTTCCCCGACTCACCGACTACACCCCCCTTCTCTCTCTCTCTGTGACTCGCCTTCATCTCACCCTCCCCACCCCCAACTACCCCTTTTTCTTCAACCGCCCCACCCCCCTTCCCGTCTCTCCTCTTCCCCGTCCATTTCCCCTCCTTGTCAGACAGTCCAACGGTCGCTGTGCGTAATGTATGCCGCGGTCTTTGATGTATGGCGTTTCTTTCCCACAAGCCAACAGCCCTGCCCGACCCCCCATCCCTACCACCCGTCCTTTCTCTTCCGAAACCGCAGACGTCTTCTTGCAAGAAAAAGATTTCCTGCGACCTCCCTCCCCTCCCTCCAACCTTTTTTTTGGGGGGGAGGAGGTAACAGTTCACATCTTTCTTGGTATCTCCATCTTTCGACTGGTTTCCATAATTCCCAATTTTTTGACTGATGTCCGTGTCCATATATCGTTACCTTGGCGGCTGCCCACGCCCTACCGTCTGGGCTGACAGAAAGGTGCGTCTGGGCCTTTAAGGGGCCGCTGTCCTGGGATTCCGGTCCGGATTTGGGGGTTGTGGAGGGAAAAGTGGGGGGAGGGGGGGGAGGGGGGGTTATGGGCTTGACCAAAACGAAAGTTTGGAAAAGAGACTTTTATCGGCTTTTTGTTTGTTTTGTTTTTAATCACCAATGACTGTCGAAAAGAGTTTAGGAAACTTTCACTTACGGTCAAGCACGAAAAAGATAATAGTGATACTGCCCGACTTCGGCCTAATGGGTTTTGGGGTTGTTGTTTGTTTGTTTTGATTTTGTTTGTTTTTATTAATCTTAAACTGATTATTATTTTTTTAACGGAGAACGAGTTAGATCTTAGTTTTGTAACGCCCCGTCAACTGCACGGGGTCACCCAAGGACGAAACAGAACAACATTGACATGAGTGTATATGTTCACCCCCCCCCCCTTTTTTTACCTTACCCCCCACCCCCACCCCTCCTTCCCCCGGCTCCTCACCACGCCCCGCAGGCTTCCCGACACGTGTGTGTCGCCTCATTTCGCCAGATTAGCCATGGTCATGCACAAGTCGTTAAGCACTCGTCCGGAAACCTGTAGGGTCCGATTAAAGTTGCAGTTTAGAGTGCCGTGGTCAGAGACCTGGGATGGCAGAGGGCATAAAAAGCCCCCTTCCTCGCCCCTGGCCAGGCGTCAAGAGGTGAAAAGGTAAATGCTCTGATCGGGGTTTCGATTAAGGTTGAAAATGTTTAAGTGCCGCGGTGGTCACTGCCTTGATGGCTATTGAACTGTGTACTGGGTGACCTTGCTGATTCACCTCGTCTGCCGGTCCACCGTGTCTGCCCCGTGTGTCCCAACCTGGTCAGAGAGACGTAGCGTTAGATTATTAACGTAGGTGTGGACGCTGTTTGTGAGTGCTGCCTTCCCTGTGTAAGGTCTGTACATAATGTAGGTATAGACGCTGTTTGTAGGTGTTGCTCTTCCTAGTCGGGCCTGACCCTCACACTTAACGTAGATGTAGACGCTGTTTGTAGGTGTTGCTTTTCCGTCAAACAGACACAGTGTAAGGTATGACCCTCATACATCTGCTGGCTCTGAGGTCTGACGCTCGCACTTAACGTAGATGTAGACGATGATCGGTTGTTTGTTGCTCCGTAGTAAGGCTTTGGAGTCTTAATTTGTTAGTTAGTTGGTGCTTTGAGCCCAGACAGCCACATAGTCAGCCACATAGCCACGGCTACTTTGCAATCTTAACAGAAACACGGAAGAGGGGAGATGTCTTCCTGGGTTTCCGGAGTCGTCGCGACTTGTGGTTTTGTGTTTTGATGGAAAATAAGGCTAACGCTGCGAGAATCTCCGCCTTCTATATTGAAGCTGACAGAATGGTGCAGCCAGCGAGAGCTGGTGCGGTGATCGATCTGTTCCGTTTATTTCGTTAATCTGATTGTTTTGTCTGCGTAAGTGTGTACAGGTTAAGTGTAGTTTGCCGCCGAGCTTTTGTAGTAGACTCAAAAAGAGACATGGTCTGCACCCCCCCCCAACCCCCACCCACCAATCGAGTATGTCTGTGCTGAAGCAGGCTGCAACCATGACGAGTTGTTCCCATCGACTGTCTGTCTGTGCCGCGTGCCTCTGTCCCGTCTGTGTTTCTGTTTCCATCAGTCTTGTGTGACTGGTGTGTGCGGCCTGATGCAGCAGACTCAGGCGTTGAAAGGTGGCGTTTTCTCGGGTGTTGTCTAAGTGGGATCTTTTAGTCAAACGTTTTATGGTAGCATCTGTAGAACAGAAGGTGTAGGGTTGGTGGTCACACCAGTTTGGTGACCCTGACCCATCCTCAAGGTCACAAAGAGTTCGAATGAAGGAGATGGCTATCTTTTGTTGTGACTGCGAGCCGACTGGGCATTTGCTGTTGTTTTGTCCTGTCTGTCTGTCTCTCTCTCTCTGTCTCTCTCTCTCTCTCTCTCTCTCTCTCTCTCTCTCTCTCTCTCTCTCTCTCTCTGGGGGGGGGGAGAGAGTTGTGCATCCATTGGGTCGGTCTGCTTGTGTGGCTGTTTTCGTCTTCCATCATCAGTCCGCGTGACTTGTGAATCTGTCAGACGCGGGCCTTGTGAAAGATGGCAACCGGTTCGGACCCCTCATCTCTTGCCAGTGGACATGATGCATTATGTATAAACGTGTGTGTGTGTGTGTGTGTGTGTGTGTGTGTAGATGGTTGTCTCCAAGCTTAAGAGGCATCGCACACACCTCCGTACCGCCTATCTATCGCCCCTGTTCTCACCTGCCGTACCGCGCTAGTCCTGTTCCCTCCATTGCCCCCGCCCAAACCGCCCGTTTCATCAGCCCGGTTTGGCTTGGCTAGCGGCATTATGTATGGTATGATCCGCGCTGGCCCCTATCGTTACCTCCGCTCTCCCTCCCTCCCTTCCCCTACCTCCCCCGCGGCGGGACTGCGGTCAGAGACCTCGGCGGATGGCAGAAGGCATAAAGTGTACACCCCTAAAGCCCCCCTGGCCAGGTGGTGGTGAGAAGGTAAAACACCGGTTTGGGCCACGTGCATCCGCGCCTTTTGGTCCAGGCCTGCTGGGCCAGGAAATTGCCTCTCTCTCTCTCTCTCTCTCTCTCTCTCTCTCTCTCTCTCTCTCTCTCTCCTCTCGTCTGTCTGTCTGTCTGTCCTCTGTCTCTGCTCTCTCTCTCTCTCTCTCTCTCTCTCTCTCTCTCTCTCTCTCTCTCTCTCTCTCTCTCTCTCTCTCTCTCTCTCTCTCTCTCTCTCTCTCTCTCTGTACTTGTGTACGTGTGTGTCTATAGTATGTGTGTGTGTGTGTGTGTGTGTACTTGTGTACATGTGTGTGTGTGTGTACTTGTGTACGTGTGTGTGTGTGTGTGTGTGTGTGTGTGTGTGTGTGTGTGTATGTGTTCCAAGACTGCGTTGTCAGTCTCGGGGGGTCTCAAGTGCGGTCAGTGGTGACTTTGACCCCTTCATTGCGGACAGTGTTCATCCGCGCACGGAACGTACGGTAACAAACAACTCGTTGGTCATAGGATAACTGAACCAGCCAACTAGATTATGGCCTTCGTTGATCATTGGGTGTTAATGTCAAGCGTCATTCAGTCAGTATCGTCCATCAAACCACACACGACCCGACCTTCTTGGGTGAGAATGAACGTGTCGCGTCGCAAACTCTTCGCGAAGAATACATGATCTTCTCTTACAGCCTCTGAGCGAAGAATACACCTTCTTCTTCTCAGTCTTGCCGTCTTCACTGTGGAACTGGGCGCAGCTCTAACCAAGCCAAAACCACAAAGCCAAAAACCTACTTAATGATAAGTACGGTTCTCAACGAACTGAGAGAGAGAGAGAGAGAGAGAGAGAGAGAGAGAGAGAGAGAGAGACTTTGTTGCTTAACGTCCACGGAAGCGAGTAGGCCTATTAGGGACGGGACTCAAAGAACTGACTCTCGGTTTGTTATTTACTCAGATCTAGGCCTCCTATGAAAGTATCGTTTAATAAGTAAACATGGTGCTTAACGTCCACAGAAACCACAAGGCTTATTAGGGACGGGATGAAAGTATCGTTTACAGCAGGTATCCTTTTATAGGGGTGGATAGGGCGAGGGGGCGGGGGGGGGGGGGAGGGGGAGACTCCTCGCCTTGTCCATGATGGGGGAAAGGCTAGAGTTGAATGACCCCGCCGAGGATACGAGGCTCCGGGCGTCACCCGGCATACGAATCGGTTGATTGAATGGACAATGGGTTCGAAACGTTTCAGGGCTTCGAGAAGGCCTGACTCGAATGGCGTCCTGATGGCCCTATTGGTTGTTGCGGGCACTTTGCGACGCGAACGCCGTGAACCTGGCTGTCGGGAGTGCGTGACACCGCATCCCGTGTCATTCTTTGGTCCTCCGTGTCCCTGGACACACACACAATAGAAGAGGGGGTTGCGGGGGGGGGGGGGGTTATAAGATTGTCGGAGGACCTGGTTGCGGATTGTGCCGGGGAAGAGTGACGGAGCTGTCCGGCAAGGGAGAAGAGGGCATGCAAGGTCGGACCGTAGGTGACATAGAGATAGGGGCAGCCCTCTCTCTCTCTCTCTCTCTCTCTCTCTCTCTCTCTCCTCTCTCTCTTCAATCTCTCTAACTCCCTTTGCTGACACTCGCTACACCTCCTCCCCCCTCCCCCCCCCCCCCCCCCCCCCCCATCCTTTTTTCTTTTTCTTCTCCTCCTCCTCTTTTTCCTCTTCTTTCCTCACTAACCACTTACCGACCAGATGGTTATTAGTGTCGTGTACCTCTTCATAAGCGAGGTGACTGACTTGTTTGACTCCAGCGGCGCCCCCCTCCCCTCCCTCCCTCTCCCCTTCTCGGTGAATTGGAAATAGCAATTATTTGCTCCACAGTCCCTACTCGGCGTCTTTGGCATCCTCCATTTTCAGCCCGAAACACATCGTTCCCCCCATATTTCGCCCTCGGGTGGAGGAAGCCGTTGAACCGGGCTCTGGAGTGCGAAACTGCTCATTGTTTCGGTCGCTTGCTCCGCGAATCCGAGAGGCGTTATTACTTACATCATTCTTCTTTCTCGGTGATAAATGCAATGGCTGTTCCTCTGTTGGGGGTGAGCCGGTTTGGCCTAGTGGTAAGGCGCTCGGTTGGTGAAGCTGACTGACCCAGGTTCGATTCCGCTTAGGCATATCTTTCGTTCGATTCCGCTTCGGCATATTTTTCTCTTCAGTACTTGCGGGGGCGGGTGGGGGTTGGGGGGGGGCGGGGCGGGGGGGGGGCACTTATGCTCCCCCCTACGGATGATGAAAATTATTGAATGGCTTAAGCCGCTACTCGTCTCAATGAAGGATCTTCCTGGTGTTGGCAGTGTAGCTTTTATTTGGTTGATCTATGTTGACCTGTTGTGATGCTCGCAGATACAGTGAGCGAGCAGGCACTACCTTTGTTCAGTCGAGGACTATAGGAAATTAGTACGGCAACACTGATCCTTTTTGCGATGCGTGTAAGATAACCAAGATCGTCTGGATTGGAACACGTTTCAAGTGCCCTCAGCCACGCCGTCTGTGGTTTAATGTTCGCCGAGTGGTGTTAGTTGTAATGCAGATTTCGATCAGTTGTCTTTTATTCCCATAGTATTGTTGTGCGTTTTTAAGCGGGAGGGGGTGAGAGTAATCTATGAGCCTATAATTTGATATAAATATGCGCGGAGGAAAAAAAAGAAGAAGAAGAAACCCACGGCGGCTTGCTTTCGGGCGAGGTCACGCAAGCTCATATAGATGTCATTGCTCCGCCTTTGTTCGCATATGCGTACCATGTATTCAAATCGCTACAGTTGCTACAGGCAACGTCTGCTAGTTTATTGTGGCCATGAAAAATCAGGCCTTCAATCTGTGTCTTATGGCGTTTACTTTTTATTTTAGTTGTGAATAAGTTCTTCTTTTTTATTACATTTTCACTGTTAATGGCTGCTTGGCTGCCGTTTTTCGTATATATTGATGAGGTTATTTCGGTGCTGTGGGCTATTTGAGGTGTGAGAGTCTGGGACGAGTCAAGGAGAAATCAGCCAGTTATTCGGAGTGTTACATCCTTTTTGTCGTCGTTGTCGTCGTCGGCGCCAGCTTGTGGGTGTGTTTGAGTGCGGGAGGGAAAGGGGGGTGTTGTTCTTCTCATACTACTCCTTTTTCTCATTCTTCTTTTTCACCTCAGAGAAATAATGGGGGAGGGGCGGGTCAGGGCACTACACTCTGGAAGAGAAGATGCAAGGACGTTTCGCATTTTCTGTTGGCGTTCACAGCGGCCGTCGGTCAATGGTGTGTGTGTGTGTGTGTGTGTATGACCTGACGTGACTCGTGACTGGGAAGGACAGCACGAGAACTCAGCGAGGACATACTTACACCCTCCCTCGCTCGCCTGTCCGCCTGACCGCTGGCCAGCGTCATGGCCGCGCCAACCCACCCCGCCTCTCTCTCTCTCTCTCTCTCTCTCTCTCTCTCTCTCTCTCTCTCTCTCTCTCTGAAGTTAAATCTCTCTTGTTCTCTGCTGTCTGTCTGTCTGTTGTCTGTCTGTCTGTCTGTCTCTCTCTCTCTCTCTCTCTCTCTCTCTCTCTCTCTCTCTCTCTCTCTCTCTCTCTCTCTCTCTCTCTCTCTCTCTCTCTCTCTCTCTCCTCTGTCTGTCCCTCTCTGTCTGTCTGTCTGTCTGTCTGTCTGTCTGTCTGTCTCGTCTGTCTCTCTCTCTCTCTCTCTCTCTCTCTCTCTCTCTCTCTCTCTCTCTCTCTCTCTCTCTCTCTGAAGTCTGAAGTCTCTCTCTCTCGCTGAAGTCTGAAGTCTCTCTGTGTCTCTCTGTCTCTCTGTCTGTCTGTCTCTCAGTCTGTTTGTCTGTCTCTGTCTGTCTCTGTCTCTCTGTCTCTGTCTCTCTCTCTCTCTCTCTCTCTCTCTCTCTCTCTCTCTCTCTCTCTCTCTCTCTCTCTCTCTCTCTCTCTCTCTCTCTCTCTCTCTCTCTCTCTCAGTTCTTGACTTGAGCTGGTCGGTGCTGACAAGTTGACAAGGCGGACGCTTGCATGGGTCTTGCTGGAGGGGAGTTTGTGATGTATGCTGTTGAGGTGAATAGGGCCAGGAGTGGCTCTTTGAAGATAGTCCAGGTTCGATCGTGGTCAAGCACTTGACCCTTCAGCTTTCGTCAAGATAAATGGACGTGCGCGGTAAAACTGCCCAGGAGCGTTTGATACCCCTTTGTAACCGGAAACATATGTCTATATGATATGATAGTGACTCATGACACGGAGACAGAGCTCAGGTGCTGTGTGAAAGTTGAGGTCGCCGTCCTGGGCTCCCCCGTCCCTAATAGTCCGCACTGGCGGTCTTTGTGGCCGTATTGAACTTGAACGTGACGCGGAGTTCCTGAACGCGAGAAAAAAAGCACATAATTACTGAATGTAGCAGAATCGCGTTGTCTACCGAAGACATTTCTGTTGACTTTTGGGGCTTCCCCTTCTTCTTGTGGGTTTAATAAGATAACGTTTATTCATTTATAAAATGTTCCTGCCTAGCTAGGTCTTGACATTATTATAGACAAGGCTGGCATGTAACCAGTATGAAGACAGTGGAGGGACGTAAACAGTACACAAGCAATTTGAAGACTATAGAGGAACGTAAACAGTACGCAAGCAGTATGAAGACTATAGAGGGACGTGAACAGTACACAGGCAGTATGAAGACTGCCTAGGTCTTGACAATATTATAGACAAGGCTGGCATGTAACCAGTATGAAGACAATGGAGGGACGTAAACGGTACACAGGCAATATGAAGACTATAGAGGAACGTAAACAGTACACATTATGAAGACTATAGAGGGACGTAAACAGTACACAGACAATATGAAGACTATAGAGGGACGTAAACAGTACACAGACAGTATGAAGACTATTGAGGGACGCAAACAGTACACAGACAGTATGAAGACTATTGAGGGACGCAGACAGTACACAGACAGTATGAAGACTACTGAGGGACTTAAACAGTACACAGACAATATGAAGACTATTGAGGGACTTAAACAGTACACAGACAGTATGAAGACTATTGAGGGCCTTAAACAGTACACAGACAGTATGAAGACTATAGAGGGACGTAAACAGTACACGGACAGTATGAAGACTATAGAGGGTCGTAAACAGTACACCGACAGTATGAAGACTATTGAGGGACGTAAACAGTACACAGACAGTATGAAGACTATTGAGGGACGTAAACAGTACACGGACAGTATGAAGACTATAGAGGGATGTGAACAGTACACGGACGGTATGAAGACTATAGAGGGACGTAAACAGTACACAGACATGGCAGATGTGAACTGTGACAGACGTAAGAGTGTATCAACGGAAACAAACAGGACAGTAAGTAAAGAAGTCAATAGTTTTTTTAGGGTTTTAACGCGAGTAGGTCACAACACAGCAGGGCAAAGCACGCGAACAGCTCAGATAGACTGTCAGCAGAGCAGATGCAAAGAGTACATATATCTGGCTGCAGACTAAGCAGATGTCAACAGTTCCACACGTTATGTATACAGTAGACAGAGGAAGTGAGCAGGAAACCGGCATCGCCGCCGTCTCCCCCATTCGCACTGGCCATCGTGTCCTTGACTTTGTCTGGCCATTGCCTTCTTCTTTTCCCCCCAGCCAGTCACACACACACACACACACACACACACACACACATGAGGGCTTTTGTGGCCGACGTGGGGATAAAAACAGCCACATTGTGCGGTAGGCATGTAGTCAGGGAATGTCGCTGGGCTCTTTCGCCGCAACCAGGGAGGATATTATCGGAATAGAAAGATGCTTGACCTCGCCCCACAACAGCGGGGTGACCTTTTATGTTAATATTTTCTTTTTCTTTCTTTTTTTAGTTTCAGCTGTGATTTGGCTTTGGGGAGAGGGGCCAAGGGGGTGGAGAGAGATTGGGAGGGGGGGTGGGTCGGGGGGGTGACGTGGTCGTTTACGTTATCATATTTAGCGAGATGTGTCGATACATGCCAATTGTTTTTACGGGCTTTTGGCTCTGCAAAGTCATTATGTAGGGAATCAAGACAAAGAAGCTTTTTTCAGTCAAGTAGCTTCCCAGTACGTTCGGAAACTGCTCATTTTCTCGATTTAGGCCTACATAATAAATGTCAGGGGTAGTAATTTTAGATTTCTATGTTTGTGACCGATCCTAGTTCACTTCGGGTTTCGGCGTGCATCTGCATCCTTATACCAGATCGCATTTCCCCACTTACCATGTTTGTGACCTACCCAGTCTTGCAGCTACTGTATGCGCTCACCGGCCACTCTATCTCGTAGATGATGTGGGGCTTAATGTCCTCAGATGTCGGGATGACATGTTGGGGACAAAATCGTGGATCGACTTGAGAAAGGGTTTATATATGACAAGAGTTTTGAAACGTGCATTTGCTTATGACGGAATTTGATTGCCCGCATGAGGTGACCCCGTGCGGTTCAGTGACTATAGGACGTTAAAATCCCGATTACTGTAATTAACTAGCTAACCGCTCTGTCTTGTGGATTGGCTTGAGAAAGGATTTAAAAACGCGAAGAATTTTGAAATGTGCATGTGCTTGTGACAGAGTTCCGTTGTTCCTCATGAGGCGACCCCGTGCGATTCAGTGACGGGACGTTAAAAATAGAATCACTGACTTAACTAACCAGCTAACTAACCGCTCTGTCTCTCTCTTCGTGTTGCAGTGGAGCAAGAGAACGACCTGCTGGTGTGCGGGGACTGTCAGACGTCGTTCCCGCTGCAGGACATCGTGCAGTTCATCAAGCACAAGAACCACAACTGCAACAAAGAGAATGTGGAGTCGGGCTGCGGCCCCCCGGACGACGACGACGCTTCGCAGGACGACGGGGATGGCCCCAAGGACCTGTCCAACCCCAAGGCCCTGGGTGGCAAGAAGGAGGGGGCTGGGGACTGGCCGCAAGGGGAGCGGGGCACGCCCTGCAGCAGGGACGGGGCGTCGTCCGTGCAGTCGGTGGAGATGAGGGAGGAGGGCAGGGAGCAGAGGATGCCGCTGCGGCCCAAGCAGGTGGTGGACGCTGAGGCCAACACCACTCACTCAGGTGAGCGAGGCGGAAGCCTTCTGGGTGGAAGCGAGGATGTGTGGGTTCAAGAATGATCGATTGCGCGCTTGCTTTTGTTGTTGTAAGTTGCAGAGTAAGTGCTGGGAGAGTTTGAGTGAGCTTTTGGTCGTCTGGCAAACGGTGCTTTCGTAATGCAGTGTGTGTGTGTTGTGTGTGTGTGTGTGTGTGTGTGTGTGTGTGTGTGTGTGTGTTGTTGTGTTGTCTGTCTTCTGTCTCTCTGTCTGTCTCTCTCTCTCTCTCTCTCTCTCTCTCTCTCTCTCTCTCTCTCTCTCTCTCTCTCTCTCTCTCTCTCTCTCTCTCTCTCTCTCTCTGTACAAAGAAAGGAAAAACGAGCGAGACCTGATCGTCAGTTGTGTAACGTTGGTAGCCGCAGCTATAATAACGGACATTTGTTCCACCTTTTTTAAAATGCACGAAATATAGAGGGCAATGCACAAGAAGATACAGAGCGTCCTTAGAAAAAGTGTGTGTGTGTGTGTGTGCCAGTTGCTTGTTCGTTTTTATCTTGAACAATGACAGAGGTTGCCCGGAACCGGGTCAGACTTCACATCCACTTGCATTCTCGGGTGAAGATCCACTTTGACACACGCCTGTGCAGGGTCGCCAAACTGGCCGGGGCGAGGCAGGTTCATTAGCACGTGCGCGGCGGTGTCACGAAACGCGTTGACACGGAGGCCAGAAAAAGGCAGGGCGGAATATATATATTCTGCAGACATCGCTCCATCTAATAGTAGGGAATCATCGGGGCTGTTTTGGCCCAATCCTGCATGTCGCGCTAAAGCCCCCCCGGGGAAGCGGCCAAATGCCTCCTGTCTTCGCAGCGTGCTGACAGCAAGCGCCCGGCAAATCCCCCTTAATGTGGACACCAGATAGAGAAATCTGCGGATTTAACAAGCCACCGCGACTTTTTTTCTTTTTTTTCCTTCTTCTCCCCCCCCCTTCCTTCTTTCTTTTTTTAAGTCTCCCCTCTCCCTCTCTGTACCCCCTTTCCCTTGCTCCCTCCGGCCCCTACTTCTCTCTTCCTCCTCCTCCCCACGCCCCCACCTTCCACCCTCCTCCTCGTCTCCTTCCATCCCAACCCCGCCCCTGGGTCCTCTAAACCCCCAACTTCCGAACCAGCTTTATCTTTTGCCCTCAACCAAAGCTCGTCGATGGCAATATTGAAACAACTCGTTCTTGCTCTTCCAATGGCCATAGCAACGATGTGGGTTTTTGTCTCGTTTATGTTCGTCTCCTTGTATTCCTGTTTTGATTGGATGTTTGTTTTTAGTTGTACGTGCTCCATTTAAGTTAATGAAGAATATTTCAAAAGCTTTGGCAAGTGCTGTTGGCGTACCAGTGGCTCCCGACCAGATCTTTGGAAATCAGTAATCAGACCAAAACAAAATCTGTTTCCGACATGTACACAATAGACATAATAATAATGTACATTTATAATTTTTTAAAGAAGAAGAATGTATATTTATCATGCGCTCATCAACGTCCTGAGCATTCACATGATAATATTAACCTAAATACAGTATTCTATACACACATAGAGCTCAGTCGTACCAAAACAATTTACATAAGGTATTATATGGAAACACGCACGCGCGCACACCACACACACACACACACACACACACACACACACACACACAGCACACGGCACACACACACGTCTATTACAGGAGGAGGTGCCCAAGGTGTATCACTGGCACTGCATTGTATCTTGATCGTCTTCAACCGTCCAGCGTTGATTCTCGGTGAATGTAGCCCTGTAAAATTGACCACTGTTTCGTAGATTCCTGAAATTAGAACTCAACCGCTTCCGGGGTTTTCTTAAAGTTTTTATTTTTTGACGTTTTTGTCCTTGGAAATGAAAGAGAGGCAGATCTCGTTGCTCTTTGCTCTTTTCTTCCCCCCCCCCCCTCTCTCTCTCTCTCTCTCTCTCTCTCTCTCTCTCTCTCTCTCTCTCTCTCTCTCTCTCTCTCTCTCGTACCTTACACGGAGCAGGCAAAAAGTGAGGCTGTAATCAAGTGATGGCGAGGAGGGGAAATTCCCACCAATTACATGGGAATCAGCAGACCAGGCTGTAGAATTTCTCTCGATCGTTTTACACGTGTCCAATTAGGCTTTCTCCACGTTGTGCCTCCCAGCCTTCTTCTTCTTTTTCTTCTTCTTCGTCTTCTTCTCCTTCTTCTTCTGTATTTTTACATACAGAATTGCTTCTCTGTCTCTCTCTCTCTCTCTCTCTCTCTCTCTCTCTCTCTCTCTCTCTCTCTCTCTCCCCCCCCCCCCCTCACCCTGTTGTCTGGACTGGTTGCAGAAAACCTTGTTAAAACAAAATTCAGATTTATGCATGGATATTGAACACGACCGGAATAAAGAAGTCAAGGGTAAGAGAAGAAAAGCTAGTTGAATTAACACAGAGAGAAGAGGAGAGGTGGAACGGGTGGTGGGTGGTTGGGGGGGGGGGCGGAGGCAAGACAGACAGACAGAGGAAGAAGGCCAGCAATTGAGAAAGGCGCATTTGTTTTGTGTCAGATCCAAACGCGACAAATTAGGACACGGCGTTTTCAAGAGAGAAAGTTCTTTTTTCACACCCTTGGTACGAAACTGTCGGCTGGGATGCAACACGCTACCTACAGGGATGTCGCCACTACTGCTGTGCAAAATAATGGGGCCCAATAAGAGCTTGTCGACCGGTAGAAGAAGAATGATTGAAGATGGAAGATGAGTGAAAAGTCGTGCTTTGTGCTTCTATTTCTTCTTTTAATTTTTTTTTAAATAAAAATAAAATAAATCTTTTGGCTAGATTGTTAATGGGATGAGCAGAAAAGTTGGCTGAAATAAGCGGACACAAAAGACTCCCCACCCTTCCGCTTCCATTCCGAGCACCGCCACCCCCTCCCTGGCCCCACACCCCACCCCAACAGCCACCACATCTCCACCGCCGCCGCTACTACCAGAGCCCCCTTGACCAGCGCAGCCGTATTAGGAGCGGTGCGGCACTGGCGAGGGAGGGTTAGGTTCCAGGGAGGCTTACGTCACAGCGGCAGTCACTTCACTCGCAATCAATAAACTGAGGCAGGTTGCACGGGCCTCGCTGATGTCTTGTCCCCTGCTGTCCTTGTTCCCACCGCTGGATGGCCTCTCCTTCCTGTCTGTCCTCTTGCCCCCCACGCTTCCCTCTCCGCGGGCCTTCCTCCCCCCCCCCACCCCCCTCTCTCTCTCTCTCTCTCTCTCTCTCTCTCTCTCTCTCTCTCTCTCTCTCTCTCTCTCTCTCTCTGTATCCTGGTTTTGTGTATTGAGTGTTGCTGTCTGTCATCAGGGACAGATTTGTAAGAACTAAAGCTCTCTCTCTCTCTTCTCTCTCTCTCTCTCTCTCTTCTCTCTCTCTCTCTCTCTCTCTCTCTCTCTGTACAGTCCTTGTTTTGTGTATTGAGTGTTGCTGTGTCTGTCTTGAGGGACAGATTCGTACGAAAAAGCCGACTTATAATAAAGTTCTCTCTCTCTCTCTCTCTCTCTCTCTCTCTCTCTCTCTCTCTCTCTCTCTCTCTCTCTCTCTCTCTCTCTCTCTCTCTCTCTCTCCTTTATGTTGCTGTTCTTCCGTTCTTGGCCAGTCCGTTTCCGGTTTGTCTGAATTAATTCTGACACTTTTTACTTTCTTTCTTTTTGGCTTTATACAAAAAGAGATAGACATGCAGAGATTTATATTTATGATTGGCGTAAGATACCCACCAGTGATACGATGCCAACGAACGATATTAGATAGCGCAGGGGGTAAACTTATTTGTTTCATTGTTTCAAAAGGGAGCGATAGTCGGCTGACGAAAAAGAAGTTTGTTGGGGGAGCCATTAAAAGGGGTTCATTACGTTTTTTTTCAAGCTTACACCAAATTTACGGTCTCACATGTGTAAGGCCGAATCCAAATGCGTCTCACAAAACCCACTTTATCACGCAAGCTGTTAACAGCAGCTAATAAATTCATAGTTCCCTGAACTGTCTCGCCCCACAGTACAGGGACGACGAGACGATCGCAAAGTTGAACTTTCGTCTCGCCTGTTTTAACGTTTGGAAGCCAAGCTGATGACTGTCTTGTGCCGGCCTCTTTCTCTCGGTGCGAGACCCTCCTCGGCAGGTGCTGGACCCATTTAGGTCGCGGACCTCTTCTCCCCACACGTGGCACCACTTACCCCCCCTTGCTGCCCCACATAGCTCCCGCTATATCTCGGGCCAAGCTGCCAAACTCTGGCACCAGATGGGGGGCAGGGTGGAGAGAGGTGGAAAGGGGAAGGGGGGGGGGAGGAGTGGAGGGAGGGGGTTGGGGGTCTTGCGTGACCTCATCTGACCCTGCCTTCCAAGGCTTCGCCGGTCCTGCCGCCTACTCCTCCTCCACCGCCACCACCGCCATCACTCTGCGAGTCAGGCCACCGCCACCACTACACGGAAAGATTCCTGATCTTATCGCCATGTAACCCCGTTGGCACCCCTTTTCCTGATCTGGCCTACTAGCTTTCCTGTTTGGGTCCCCTCGCCTCGCATCTCGTGTACAGTCTTTTTAGGGCCGTGGCCTCGTCAGCGCCTCTGTTAGCCTGTCTTTTAGGGCATCTCTTTGGCAAGTTTTTTTCTTTTCTTTTCTTTTTTCTTTCTTTTTTTAACCTGTCTTTGTAGAGCATGGCCTTTGGGGCAACACTGTTTCGGTCTGCCTTTTAGGGCCACGGCCTTTTCAGTAACTCCGTTTATCCTGTCTGTCAAACGTCGCATTCAACAGTCATCGCCAAGTCGCTTTGTTCTGTCGATTTGGTCGTTTGAGGGGAGGGGTGGGGGGTACTCGGTGCAATGAAGCCTTCTAGTTATTAATGTGGGGTTGTGGGCCAGTGCTTTTTTCTCTCTCCAGAGTGAAGGTAACTGGTAATCGCTTAATGCAAACGGAGGCCAGTTCTCAGTGTTGTCGCAAGAGTTTGTTTTCTTGTTCACGTCGGTGGTCAGCGCGTTGTTCACCTTTTTATTCCCCGCAGTGGGGTACCGCCAGATGTAGAATGCCGAGAACCAAGGGATGTCGCAGGTTCCGTCTTCAAAGCCTGAATAGTTCAAGTTCAGTGTTGCTTTACGTCCAGAGAGCCCATGAGGACTTTTAGGGACGGGGAGCCCAAGACGGCCACCTCGACTTTCGGCACACAGCTCCTGAGCTCTGACCTGAATAGGTTAGAATACAGCTTTATGCGCTTCACCTCATTCTCCCCAGGACTTCTGCCTTTCAAATGCCTTCTCAGTTCGTTCGACTTCATTTCCCCCAGTCCTCTTCCAGCATAAAGTGACGTGTCATGAACAATGAATCTGACTTTCACTGGCGATTTCATGACCAGTGCTTGGCCGGTTGTGGTATCTTGGCGGTCGACAGTTTTGAACGGGTATTGGTGTTGACTTGTGACGGTCGTCGACGTTTGTTCTTCCGGAGGTGACCTTGTGCAGTTGACAGGACGTTGAAATCCGGTAACTAAACTCGTAACAAGATGTGCGTCCAAGTACCACGAGTCGGTGAATCAAATTTTGGCGTCCACGCCCCTCGCTGTTTGCACCACACGTATCGGGTCTGGTAGAAATGAAAGGAACGGGTGGAGACTAGGTCAGTGGTGCCAGTCTTTCAGGTGGAAAAGATTGGGCTCTTTGGCATCCTCGTCCACAAACACAGGTTTCCTCTTCTGGCACTGGCGGAGAGGGGTGTGTGTGTTTGGGGGGGGGGGGGCAGCTGAGTGGGGCAGTTTGTGCAGTGCAGTCAGACCGGCAGCGCGATACATCTGCTTCAGACATTTTGTTTGAAGTGGAAGGGGGTCCCTTAGAGACCTCATCGTTCATCGTTGGTTCTAGAAAAAGTCAGGAAACAAGTATGACGGGTTTCTTCTTTGCGCCTTTCGTGCATGGTCATTGTCGTCCACTGTGTATTCTGCGGTTGATTTTTGTAAAAATAAAATAATAAAAATGTATATAAAATAAATGAAACAAAATTAAGTGCAGCATTTCCTGGGGCTCTGTTTTCAGTCACTGACTTACTTATCTTTGACCTCTTTTCTTTTCTTTCTTTTTTTTTTTTTTTTTTTTTGGGGGGGGGGACTTTATTTGCTTGTTTAAATCGTAGTAGTTCAAACATTTAAAAAAAAGATATATATATATATATATGTATAAAAAACGCGCTACCATCCCATTGGGCGTCTCGAAAATCCGCTCTCGTCTCGGTCGGGAATTTTGTTGATGTCGATTTACCGAAACTTTCCAAAACAAGTTTTTGCCTCTGTGTGTGGTGTGTGTGTGTGTGTGTGTGTGTGTGTGTGTGTGTGTAATGCTGCACGGGTTGAGGAGGGGGCTTGTTTTCATCTACCAATGGACTGGCTTTTACGGTCTCTAGGCCAGCAGCCAGACAGCTTGGGGCTATGCTAATTATTTGCGCTTGGCAAAGCCTGCAAGTTAGACTGTGTTGGCTAATGGGTGCAGAACCTGTCAAAGGGAGAGCCGGGGCTCATTCTGGCATCAGTTCAGGGTTGGCATGATTGGTGTGGTTGGTACTTATTAAGGCACTTATAGTATGATGGCCCTCTGTGTGTGTGTGTGTGTGTGTTGTGTGTGTGTGTGTGTGTGTGTGTGTGTGTGCTCACGCGGGGCTACATGTTTGTGGTGAGTAATGGTGTGTGTGTCCGCGCGCGCTCATGCGCGTCTGTATATATGTTTCTTGGGTATGTGTTTGGGGTTTGTAGTGTTGTGTGTGTGCTCACGCTCGTCACTATGTGTGTGTGTTGATGTCTGGTTTTGGTTTTTCTGTTTAGAACAGTGGAGGGGGGGGGGGGTCGGTGAATGATGGGAGGGGTTGTTTATTATTATCTCACTTGAAGTTATGTCCGGTTCACCTCTCTGCCCGATCTGTTCCGGGTATCTTTGCCGCGTCTCCATTTCTCACCAACACTTAGGCGGCCGCAGCACCTCGTCCGATTTCTGGTCCTGACGTGAGCGACCCCGTGAGGTTGACACTGAGGACGTCAGAATCCAATTGCTAACTAACCCTTTCGATTTGTCGCTGAACCACCACTTCAGCAGTCTTGTTTCACTCCTCCCAGAGTGTTGTTATCTAACAGTTTGTTTTCGTTCGCTTCCCGCCTCCCTGCTTCTCATACTGACGCGTGAGCTGTCCGACTGTTTTCACCTTGCATAAAAGTCACCTCAACACAGAGCCTCGCAGGTCATTGGTCTGGACGAGTTATTCCCCCTTTTTCCACAGGGGAGATAATTCGTGTCTTTGATGTGGCAGTACTCCCGGGATAACCATCACACACGCAAAAAAAGAACTCGACAGCGCTGAAAGCACCTTATTGATAGCAACAGCAGACTATGCATGCACCGTCCCGCTTCTATTTTCTCCTTTTTTTCCCCCTTTCTTTTCTTCTCCTTCTTTATTTGCTTGTTTGTTTTCCCCGGTCGACCTCTTGTCTCCTCCTCCACCTCTTCCTCCTCCTCTCCTCCTCCTCCTCCTCCTCCTCATTCTTCTTTACGTCCTCCGCCTCCTCATTCTTCTTTCTCTCATTTTGCTCCTCCTTCCTCTCCTCTTCTCTCTCCTTCTTCCTCTCCCCCTCCTCCTTCTTCTCCTTTCTCTTCTCCTTCTCCTCTTCCGTCTCCTCCTCCTCCTCCTTCTTGTCCCTCTCTTCCTCCTCCACCGCCTCCTCCGTCGTCTTCTTCATTTTGGCTGTAAGTTCACGATGACACCCCCCAGGCTCCTGTTCTTCCTGCCACTGAGAGTGAGGGATCGCGGACGTAGAAATCAAGGCCTCCTCTGTAAAGCCAGCACTCTCAACTGTTCCTTCTCTTTGAAACGCGGGAGTAAAGTCGATCAGTTTACAGCCTTGCATGCATGATACTTAGCCGAGAAATACAACCTTTGCAAAAGCGTTTTTTTTTTTTTTTTGCAGTGTAAGGTTTCATGTTTCGTGAACAGTGACTCAGACTTGCACTGGTGACTGGTTGCGTCGAGTTTCGCGCTGTGACGAGCCTTGTCGCGGTTGGTTGCGCGGCAGTTTTCCGACAAAAAGGTCAAATAACGAGGCACAAAGAAACCCGCCCCACTGAAGTCGAGTCCATAAAGGGTCTGCGAGTGAGCTTCAAATTCTGATCTGTGTGCGTGATACTTGCAGCGTGGACCACCGCCTCCAGCAGTGTGGAAATCATTATGTCATTCACTTAGTTTGTGCGTGCCGAGGCTTAGTCGCTCATAGTTCAGGAGCTGTGTGAGAGTCAAGATGGCCGTCCTGGGCTGTCCGTCCTAACGAGCCTTCTGGTTTCCGTGGACGTAAAGCTATATTGAACCATGCTTCGGCATTGGTCTCAGCTTGTCCCTAATATGTCAACTGACATCTGAGGACATTCAGCAACACTACCTACCTACCTATCTTAGTCGCTTCGAATGACGAAATCGCCTCCTCTTCCCCTCCTACCTCGAACTTCTTGTCTCTGAATTCAGGTTTAGTTGAAAGCGAGCTTGTCCCATATATGTCATCCGACATCCGAGGACATTAAGAATCAAAGAACGTGGTATGACAATGCCATACTTGTGTCGCAATGGTATAGTAAGGCCAAATTCATGTCACAAATGATATGACAAGATCATGCTGATATCGCAATGGTATAATAAGGCCATACTCATGTCACAGTGATATAACAAGGCCATACTCATGTCACAATGATATAATAAGGCCATACTCATGTCGCAACGATGTAATAAGGCCAATTTTTTGTCCTTTTTTCTTTTCTTTTCTTTTTCTGAAGGATATTTTATCTTCACATAAAATATACACATAATACATTAATTTTAGAACCGGTTTTGCTCATTATACCTGGGGGGTGGGTGGGGGGTGGGTAACTTTAATATTGCTCCAGTCTGACGTAAAATGATGAGTAATGTCATTTGAGACTACTGCCATGCTTGGCTACTCGTACAACAAAAAGAAAAGGTGTTAGAAAGGGAACATCGTTTTGGGTGGGGTGGGGTAGGAGAGAGAGGTGCCAAAAGCTGTCGGTTTAGCACCTTTCTGGGGGTTTCTTTCCATGGCCAAAGAAGCCTAGCCATTCGTGAAGTCCTTGAAACCCAATCGTCGATATAGATAGCAGCAGCCAGGCAGCGCACGCACGGCATAGGACCGGTACACACACCCAGACACAGACACACAGACGCACGGACTCGCACACACACACACACACACACACACACACACACACACACACACACACACACACACGCGCGCAAACACGCACCACACTGCACTAGCGGCTCCGGCCAACACACACACACACACACACACACACACACACACACACACACAGAAGCACATACACGTACACTGTAAACTGAGGCGGGCAGGCCCCCACTGCGCGTCCATGGCCAAGTTTAGGAGCAAGGGGCTGGATCAGGCAGCGGAGGGACTGAGGAGAGAGAGAGAGAGGGAGAGAAGCTGGCCCTAGCGCCTCCGTTGTGCAATCCCCCCCCCCCCCCCCCCGCCCCAAAAAAAATCTCCCAACACCAAACCCTGGCCCTTGGCGGGACAGCTGCTCCGTCTGAGGTTACCTTTTCTCTCTCCCCCTCTCTCTCTGAAAACATCACCCACCCCCACCATCACCCAATCCCTCCTTCCCTCCCACCCTGCCGTCACCCTCCTCCTTCCTCGAAAATAAAAAGAAAGAGAGAGAGAAGAAGAAGAAGAAGAAGAAAAGTGGTGGGAACGAGGAAGGAATTGCCGAAGCAAAACACAACAGGTTCCTGCCCACTTGTGGTGGTAGCCTGGCGAATAGAAGGGGCGATGCGAGGCGAGGCGAGGTGAGGCTGGAGAAGCAGGGTGGGATGGGGCGGGCGGGAGGGGGGGGTCTGGTGGTGGGAGGGGGGAGGGGGGGCAGAGGTGCTGGCCGCGCTCACGCAAGACTGAGAGAAAGACGCAAGACTGAGAGAAAGACAGAGAGGAAGGAGGGATGGAGGGAGAAAGAGGACGCGGCCGCTGCGAACGAACGAACGAACGAACGATGGAGGGAAGAGAAGGGACAAGAGGCGGGAGAGGGCAGAGAAAGAAGTGTCGAGGACTTGTTCAAGAAAGGCGGGGGCAGGCGGGGGGGGGGGTCGAGAAAGAGAGAGAACCAGCAGCAGGACAAAGGAGGGACCGACGGTGCGGACGGAGGATTGGGTCAAGGGCCGGGACCAGGGACTCTTTTTTTTAAATTTTTTTTAGGACGGGGCACGCTGTATGGTACCAGAAAAGGGGAGGAGTCGGAATACGGGAGGAGGGGCAAGGAATTGAAGGGCGGCAGGGAAGAGGAGGGGGGTGGAGGGGGGGGGGAGGGGGTTAGCCGATGAAAGAGACGGGGCAATTGGGTTCGAGGATTGGGGCTGGGGGAGCTTCAGCAGGACGATCGTGTCTTGTGTTCTTCCTGGGGATGTGGATATGAGTTGTTTTAATTTACACGTTTTTGTTCTTCAGGCTCCTACAATAGGATCTGACGGCTGATCGGTTGATCAGATGGGGTAGTGTGTCATCACATGTCGCAAGCATCGCCAGACTCTTCTCTCTCTCTCTCTCTCTCTCTCTCTCTCTCTCTCTCTCTCTCTCTCTCTCTCTCTCTCTCTCTCTCTCGTTCGTTTCCTTAGTAAATTGACAGATACACAGAAAGACTTGACGGTTTAAGAATGTAATTGTTCATTTTTAAAAAAAACTCATTTTAAGCTCTACGACTCCAGTGCTCCTTTTATGATTTAACGACTGTTATGACTTGTAAATAAAACCACAAAGAATCAAGATATTTCAGCACCACAAAACATTATAATAATTATACTCAACAGCTGATTCTTCGGAAAAGACACCGGTGGTCTCTCATCAATAAATCTTCATTCTTCAGCAGAGAAGAGTTTTAATTCCACCCTGGAGTTTAAATCACACACACACACACACACACACACACACACACACACACACACACACACACACACACACACACAGAGAAACATGCGCATACATACCGTTGGCACACACAAACTTGCATGCAACTAACACAGCATAGACACCATAAATACCAGGCACCCCGCGCGCGGACACACACACACACAACACAACCAACACACACACTGTCACACACACACACACACTGTCACACACACACACACCTCCATCTCCTCCCCCCTCTCCCCACCCCCACCCCCAACCCATCTCCTCCCCACGCCACCCCACCACCTTTCTCAACCTCGACCTCACCTCCAAAAACCCATCCAGTTGGACGGGTGGGTGACTTGTTGGATAAAAGCTCTCTCAGTCTAACGGCCAACCACAACAAATGCGGCAAATGTCGTTTAGTCGGCCCTCCCCCCTTCTTTAACGGCCTTTGCCGACCGCAAATGTCGCTTCTTGTTCCCCCGACAGATCAGCCTCCCTGGGTGTGTGTGTGTCAGTGTGCGTGTGTGTGTGTGTGTCCGTGCGTGTGTGTGTGTGTGTGAGAGAGAGAGAGAGAGTAGTGTGTGTGTGTGTGTGTGTGTGTGTGTGTGTGTGTGTGTGTGTGTGTGTGTGTGCATCACTGTATCACCTTTCAAAACTCTGTGATCCAAGGCGTACCCTGTTCCTGTAGGGGCAGCCAGGGACGGTGTGTTTCTGTAGGGGCAGCCAGGGACGGTGTGTTTCTGTAGGGGCAGTCCGGGTGGGACGGTCTGTGGGGGCAGTCAGGGTGGGACGGTCTGTAGGGGCAGCCAGGGTGGGACGATCTGTAGGGGCAGCCAGGGTGGGACGGTCTGTAGGGACAGCCATGGTGGGACGGTCTGTAGGGCCAGCCTGGGACGGGCGGTCTGTTTCTGTAGAGGCAGCCCGGCACGGGCGGTCTGTTTGTGTAAGGGCAGCCCGGGTCAGACAGTCTGTTTATATAGCGAACACACCTTTTGTTCTTCCAGTCACCTTCGATCACTTCTCTCCTTTTTGGTCACTCTATCTTTCTGCTCCAGCAAGAGAGGAAGTAATGGGGACGGACGAAAGGGAAAAACGAAGAAGAGAAAATTAAAAGAAGAAGAGAAAATGAGGGGTGGATAGTTGGGAAACAAGAAGAAGAAGGGTGGAAAGTTGGGAAACAAGAAGAAGGAGAGAGAGAGAGAGGTTAGAGAGGAACGTTGTTTCAGGGGAAGCTAAGTGACGTTTCTCGTATATGGACGTCAGAAAGGGGCGGACAGAAGACTCCGTCAAGGGCAGGCAGGTGGCTGGCTCTCTGCTCACACAGACCACAAAAAGAGAGAGAGGGCGAGAGAAGTCTTCACCGTCCAACCCCCTCCCCCCATCTCCCCTCCCTTCTCTTTATCCCTTCATGCAATAAGCCTTCCAGCCGTACCCGTCCCCATCCATTTTCTATGAGCTGGCATAATCAAAGACATGCCGTGCCTCGTCCTCCCTCTTCTCATCAGCCTTGCTGCCCCCACACCCCCCACCCCATTCCCCACTCCCCCTCCCCAACATCCACCCTCTTGTCAGATTGGCATAACCAAAGACATCTTTGACGAGCACCCCATCCACACAACCCCAGCCCACCCCGCTTGAGTCACCTCCTACCTTTTCCCGTCAGAGGCACTGTCTCGTCCTCCCCTGCACGCGCAACTCCCGATTACCATGACAATTGTACCTGGAAGACGGTTCGCGCCAGTCCTCTGCCCAGCGGAATAAAGAGCCGACCATTAGTTATTAGTTATTAGCGATTTTTTTTTTCTTAGCGGGGTTTTGGGTCTGGGGCACAATTAGGAGACGAGTGCCAGTCTCTTTTTGATTAGAATGGAATAGAAGATGGGGTGGCAGGGGAATGGGGTGGGGGGGGGGGGTGAGGAGGGAGGGGGAGGGGGCAAGGACGGGGAAGGGGGGGGTGGATGGGTAGGAGAGGGTGGCGGTTGAAATGTGACCGGGAAAAGAAAAGCTCATTGTCCGTTGTGGTGGTCGATGTTGGGCGTGATTGGTCCCCCATAGCCTCCCCAACTTGTCGAGATATTGGATGGCGACGGCGTGGGATGTGAATTTTCGCGGATCATTTGTAGCTGCAGACAGGATTAAAGATCTACCACAAAGGTGACTGCCAGCGTTCCAGATAACGACCAAGACACACACAGAAGGGCTGATATGAAACTGAAAGGCTCCTTAAAGTGATGAGAATTCACAAACAGTGTGCGATTTTTCGGCGATTCGCCTTTTTCATGCAAGAGACTGACAAGCAGACAGTTATTTAACAAGAAAACGATGAAAAGTGGAATGACTTGTGAACTGGTTATCGGCGTCGACATAACGCTGTAAATGAGAGAAGCGAAATGGAGATTCTTAAAAAAAAGATTTTATATATTTATTTTTTAAGACGGGAATGAAATGACGTGATAAAAAGAAATCGCGCCAATGAAGTAGTTCTCAAAGGAAAATGAACAACGATACTTACGAAATGAACCCATTGAACTTTAGTAGATCTACTAGCGCTGTTAGTTTATGGGGAAGGAAGGGGGAGGGGGGGGGGGGGGGGGGGGCAGAGGTTTTTGACCTTTCTGCACCATGCTTCCAACAGTTACTGTGTCTGCTCCCTCCTCCTAGCTATACTCTCCTCTACTCGCCTTTCACCCCTCCCGCCAACTTCCCCTTTCTCCTCTCCTCCGTCATCTTCGCTCATCATTCATCGCGACCACATGCATGCATGCCTTACATTGGCGATCAACTGTTCTCAGGCTCTTTCTTTCTTCCACAATACTGGTCTAGCCCACGCCGCTGACTGAACGGTTCCCCCCCCCCTCTCTCTCTCTCTCTCTGAATATATAGTTTTCTTTCTTGCGCTGTAGTTCAGCAACAGCAAGTATATTAAATGCTATAATTGCATGTGTCTCTATCTTTACCGTAACAGTTGGAAAATAGTTCCCCCCACCCCACCCCTCTCTCTCGCTCTCTCTCCCTCCCTCCCTCCCTCTCTCCTCCCCCCCCCCCCCC
The DNA here is from genome assembly GCA_018857735.1 of Alviniconcha marisindica. Taxonomy (NCBI): domain Eukaryota; kingdom Metazoa; phylum Mollusca; class Gastropoda; family Provannidae; genus Alviniconcha; species Alviniconcha marisindica. The sequence goes on from JABMCL010002590.1 coordinate 548,273, forward strand.
ACCCCCGAATCAAGATGTTTAGAGGTGTTGTTGTTTTTTAGGAGTGCATGACTGCGACAGGAACAGCCAAAACTGAATTGCCGTGTTTGCGGTACCGAAGCGGGTAAAGAGGGAGATTACACTGCCCCCCCCCCCCTCCTCAATCCCCCACCCGCACCCCGCACCCCTCTTTATTTTACTACTTGATCGCAAACTGGATCTCACAATTCCACAGTGATCTATGCTTCGATCTGCCAGCCAAATAATCGATTGTAATTACCGTTTTTTGCGACAATTGTGTCTGTATTTTGCTTGCTTCATTGATGTGTTGTTTTTGCGACAATTGTGTCGGTATTTTGCTTGCTTCATTGATGTGTTGTTTTCCGTCGGAACAGCCTTTGATCGAAACTGAGGCTGTTCCATGGCCGTTTCGATGAGAAACAACGTCAGGGAAGGCAGCAAATAATGACGTAATCTTCGCAAAAACGGTAATTACAATCGGCTGCCAGATTGAAGCGTAGATCACTGAGAAGTTGAGATCCATTTTGCGGTCGTGAGATGGACAAATCTGCAGTGATCTCCACCTTTGCCCAGAAGTGATCCGGTCGTGCTCAGCTTACGAAAAACATTTAGCGCCGACAAGAAAAGGAGCAACAACAACAAAAAAGCAGCGACTATCAGGAGTTGATGTGCAAAACTCTGGAGAAAATTTAAATTTCTGTACAGCACTACTACCAGATTGGAGCGGCCTTTGAGTTTACCTGTGCAAAATCTCTCCGATTCCAAATATTTATCCTCTCGTTCATGTCAAAGTACTCGCACGAAAAAGGGGAGCCGTGACACACGAACTTCCAAAATAAAGAAACCAAACTAAACCAAACCCAATTTGGATACCTTTTAGAACGTTTTGAAGAAGGCAAAAATACTCTTTTAAATTGCATGACAGGGGTGAGTGTACCAACCCCCTGGAGTCGTAAAAAATGCTTAGTCCTGTAATGCTGATATATGTATGAAGTGTTTTTCTAATGTATCTACTTTTTGTGGTCCGATTTCAGTCATTTTAGCTTGTCGCGTGCTGGACCTGTGCGTCAGTATACAGCAGACTTTTAAATCACATCTCTGTCTGTGCTTTTGGTTTATTTCTAAAAAAATAATATAAAAAAAGAGAGAGAGAGAGGATTTTTTCTGCAGTGATAATACCGGTAAAACGTGACCTTTTTCTTTTCTTCTGTTTTCTTTTTCAAAACGGAGCAGGACAAAAAAAAATGTAACGATGTTAATTCATGCAAGTTTTGCCTTTCTTTTACACACCGAAGGGGTGGGGGGGGGGGGGGGCGAGGAGCAGACAGTGTGGTTTGAGACAATCCCCGTTATCCCTTGTCCATTCATCCCCACTTTATCTCTACGCGACTGTACCCCCTCCCCCTGTCTGTAATTTGAAAAAGACCCCCCCCCTTTCCGCGCTTTCTTTCTTCTCCAGTTACCGCCCTTCATTGCTTCCGTGTTGCTGACTTACCTGACCGTCTTCCGCAGGTGCTATGGGTACAGATAGCAGTGGTTCAGCAGACCATCTCTCCCAGCAGACGTTGCCCTAGTTTATGCCAAATGTTTGTCAGACATTTATAATCCGGGGAGAAAAAACGGCAGACTTAATGGCTTGGGCGTCTGCCGTCGGTGGTTGCCGTGGTGGTGGTTTTGGGTGGGAGTTGTTCTGTGGCCCCGCGAAAAAGCTGGTCAGGTCTGCTTTGTTTTGGTTGGCCGTGATTAGCTTTGTACAGTGATTTTAACCCCCCCCCCCCCTCTCTCTCTCTCTCTCTCTCTCTCTCTCTCTCTCTCTCTCTCTCTCTCTCTCTCTCTCGCCACCGCTGATTGCATCATTTAGACACTGATATGACCCCATTGTTGTTGACTTTGTCCGGAGCAACAAAGAATCAAGGTCTCTCTTTTTCATTTTCGGTGGGAGATGAGGACCCCCCCCCCCCCCAATCTCTCTCTCCCTCTCTCACCTCCCCACCCCCCACTCTTGCCCACCACCACTCTTTCTTCCCCCCCCCCCTTAATCTCCTGTCCGTCTCTTTATCTCTCTTTTGCCCCTGCCCCCTCCCCCTCCCTTCTCCCCTCTCTCTCCCGGCCCCCCTTCTGTCGCAGTGAACTTTCTGACGTAATCCATCAAAGTGGAGAAGCGACTTGAGTGCTTTCGTGCCAGGGGTTGGCTCCAGCCCGCCTGCTGCCTTCAGGCTTATCGCCTCCACTGGCCTGCCGAGTGAAACAAGCCAGTGGCCAACCCGCGGTACCAACGTCTAGCGCGCAAGTCCTTGGCGCTGATCCATAATATGTCCCCCCCCCCCCCCCCCCCAGCCACCTTCCTCCTCCTCCTCCTCCTCTCTACACTCCACCTTCCTCGGCAGTACACTTACCTCATGTCCCCATCTATCTTTTACTCACGGGCTTTTCTCTCTCTCTCTCTCTCTCTCTCTCTCTCTCTCTCTCTCTCTCTCTCTCTCTCTCTCTCTCTCTCTCTCTCGCAATGAGTGTGACACTGTGCGGTTGATGAGACGTTAAAATCAAAGTACTAAAGTAACTTTTTTTTCTTTTTTTGTGACACTGTCCCTTTTAGGGCTGTACATAGCATATTTCTTCCATTACGACGTCCCTTTTCTTCTTCTTTTTCTGCTGCTTCTTTTTCTGTTCCTTTTTATGCATGCGTCTGTGTGTCTTTTTTTCTCTTCTTCTTTTTTTGTCCTGTCTTTTTTTCTTCTTTTTCCCCCCCCCCCCCTTGGTCTACTTGTGCTCTCGCCTTGGCTTGTGTGTCTGACAGAAGATAAAGTGGCAGCGGGAAAGAAGGATGGTGAAGAAACAGCGCCGCTGCGGTTCTGAAAGAATAAATTGCAGGCACCGTCAAGATGCCACACATACTCTTTTTTTCTTCTTCTTTTTTTAACTTGTCTTTTTATCATCCCTCTTTTTTCTTTTTCTTTTCTGCCTTTTTTTCCATTCTCTCTCTCTCTCTCTCTCTCTCTCTCTCTCTCTCTCTCTCTCTCTCTCTCTCTCTCTCTCTCTCTCTCTCTCTTTCTCTGTGTGTGATATAACTGTACTTGTTGACTGGGCGTAAAACACCAACACTCTCTCTCTCTCTCTCTCTCTCTCTCTCTCTCTCTCTCTCTCTCTCTCTCTCTCTCTCTCTCTCTCTCTCTCTCTCTCTCTTTGTGAAATGTCCTTCTATTGTTGACGGGACGTTAGTAGGCACTTAGGAACTCCCACCCACCCCACCCCTCCCCCTCTCTCTCTCTCTCTCTCTCTCTCTCTCTCTCTCTCTCTCTCTCTCCCTCTCTCTCTCTCTCCCCTGTCCCTCCCTCCAACCCGTCCAAAAAGTCTGCGTTTCTCCTCTTCGTGCTTGTGTGCTTGAGTGAGTTAGTAGTGGTTGTTGAGAGAGAGTGCGATACTGACGAGAGTGGTGCGATTTGGCGCGGGGGTCGACGGAATGTTGTTGCGGCGATGCTATCTTGTCCTGTGGCCCTGCCGCTTGGTACCGCATCCCCTGTCTGTGGGCTTCCGCCACTCCTGACCTACTTTCTGGGGGCTTCCAGCCACTTCGGCACTATTGCTACGTGTACTGTGTTATGTATGGTTATGTGCTCTCTCTCTCTCTCTCTCTCTCTCTCTCTCTCTCTCTCTCTCTCTCTCTCTCTCTCTCTCTCATCCTCTCTCTCTCTCTCTATATATTATATATATATATATTACTCATTGTGCTCTCTCTCTCTCTCTCTCTCTCTCTCTCTCTCTCTCTCTCTCTCTCTCTCTCTCTCTCTCTCTCTCTCTCTCTCTCTCTCTCTCTGTATGTGTGTGTGTGTGTGTGTGTGTGCGTGCGGGGGTGGGTGCGGGGGTGTGTGTGTGTGTGTGTGTGTAATGTATGGAAAGGGAAAGCTGTGAATACATAGCTGTGCATATAATTAGTTATGTACATGTAAACGAATCTGCTAAGTGACTTGGATTAAATGTGAAAATCTCTGCAGGCAAAGCACTGTATTTTGCGCTTGCAGATGATTCGTCCTTATTATCCATACTACTTATCCCGTTTGAAGGAACTACATGATTTTTACATGTCCTGTGCGTGATGGAAAGTTGATCATGTTTTGTACCCCCTTGTCTTGTGGGCTTGTAAGCTGAAGACAATAAAACCTCAAACAAACGCCCCCTCTCTCTCTCTCTCTCTCTCTCTCTCTCTCCCCTCTCTCTCTCTCTCTCTCTCTCCTCTCCTCTCCTCTCTCTCTCTCTCCACACACACACACACACACACACACACACACACAATATATATATATATGAGAGAGAGAGAGAGAGAGAGAGAGAGGAGAGAGAGAGAGAGGTATTAATAGAGAGAGTATATATATATAGAGAGAGAGAGAGAGTTAGAGACACACACACACACACACACACACACACACACACACACACACACACACACACACACACACACACACACACACACACAAGCCTGAGAGAGGGGGGGTGGGGTGGCAGAGACAGAGACACACAGACAGACAGACAGAGAATCAGTATTTCATCGGTTCCTTTCCTTCCCCTAGCCGCCCAGGAGATGACACGACGGTGAAATGGGAATGCACTGTTCGTCTGGAAAACGTATTCCCACGAGTGCCTATCGTTTGTCCGTGGTTACCATTCCGTGACTGTTATATCTCTCCCCCCCCCCCCCCCCCCCCCCCCCCCACATCCAGATATAAGCGCTTCCTATTCCTCTTCTTCTTTTCTGTCCTCCCCCCACCCCCCAACTTTGCCATTTGTTGGGTTGGTTGGTTGGTAATATTTTAGGGGTGTGGGGTGGGGAGGGAGGGGATAATGATGGGCCCATTTTGAGACGGGGCAATGTGAAAAGTTTGATATGAGAGCCACAAAACAAAAATGGCCAATAGTTATTCATTGTCTGACTCGTTTTGCTGTAACCCTGACTGGCCGGTATTGCAGGAGAAGAAGAAGAAAAGTCTTACATGGTCGTATTACCATGTTGCTTAGAATATGACCTCAGTCCCCCATCCCACCCCCCAACCCGAGCCTCTCCCCACGCCTTGCCTCCCACCTTTCAGATATTTCATTTAAGGGGGCTAGAAACAAAAGCCAAAACAAAAAAACAAACAATGAAATTTCAAGTGAACGATTAAAAAGTACACTTTAATATTACACACGCTGATAGTTGAACTTGAGACGTTTTGTTTCGTATGCGGGAATTCAAATAACTGCAATTATAAAACAAGGACAGGAGAACAAGGGGAGAGGTAAACACGATATCTTTGAACCAGATTTCAGCGCAAAGTGCAGGTGCACCCTGAACGACTGTGTCTTAGCCCTCGGCTCCCAGCTTTGTTTCTCATCAAAACCTACAGATACCGACGAACTTGTCACAGTTTTTTTTCCATTTCCTCCGTTTTTCTCGTTTGATTTCGTTGTGCGACCGCGCCCATAGGGTGTCTGACAAGGTTTACTTTTTTTGTATGGCAAATTGGCCTGCTGCCCTTCCGGTGTGTGTGTGTGTGTGTGTGTGTGTGTGTGTGTGTGTGTGTGTGTGCAGCGTGTGTGTGTGTGCAGCGTGCGTGTGTGTCTGTCTATCGGGACGGGGGAGGGGATCTGTGCGTGGTGTGTGCAATTAGCTGAAAAATACAAATGTGAACTCTTCTTTTTTTCTTTTCTTTTTTCTTAATCCAACTGTTTGTCGCAGCTGTAAGCAACTGCAAAGGGTCTGTGAGCTTGTGGGTTTCACCACTGCAGGTGCTTATGTGCACCCAGAGCGGTCTTATCGGTGGTACCGATAGCAGGCCTGAGATGCTTGTTTGTCAGTGTCTTGTTCCGCTCATGCCCCCACCCCTACCCCACTGCCTTGGCCAATGATTCTGCCACTAATTTGCAGGCAGTTATCGCTGGAGACACCCGACAGGGCCTCGGACGTTTATAGTTCTGAACGAAACTGTATACCGCTGCGTGCTCTCGCGGCAGAAGTTCGGTGATAAATTTAAAGATTAAGAGAAAGAAAGAAAAGAAAAAAACAGGGGGAAAGAAGAAGAATTGGAGCTGAATTTATGGTGACACAAAGACGCTCGCGCGTGCACACATACACTGTGACGCGCACGCAGCACGTACGCACGCGCGCATACACACGTACCTCTCTCTCTCTCTCTCTCTCTTCTCTCTCTCTCTCTCTCTCTCTCTCTCTCTCTCTCTCTCTCTCTCTCTCTGTATATTATGTATATGAATAGATATCAAGCACCTGTATCATCAACAACAGATGGTTTGTTTACTGTCTGTCACATAAGCTTCACGCAGTCATGCACGCGTACGTGACTTGTAATGTAAAGCCGTCGGTATGTAGGCATAGTGTAATGCAATGCCTACCTGTACGTACAGCGAATTAGACATGCTTGTGATTTGATCAGCCGTGGCTTAATTTTGTACTGAATACGTCTCGGGGAAATAGGTCCTGAAGTCTCTTTGGCGGTTGTAAATATAAGCGAAATGTAAATAGATGTGCTGTTACTGACGTTTTGGGTTGGTTGTGTCTGCGACTGACTGTGTTGTGTGCTTAGAACTGTGAGCCAGCTTTTTGCACGTGTTTTTGTGTCTTGCTTTTCGACCTGGTATGGTGTAACTGTGAATGTGTGATTTGTCCTGAGGTGATGCTGTGCTGTTGACGGGATAAAAATTCGAAGAACGAACGATTACTAACGTTAGTTCCGTGTGTATTCCAGAGCCGTCCAAATGTAATACCTATATACCCGTTGGTTCTCTGTGTGTGTGTGTGGTGTGTGTGTGTGTGTGTGTGTGTGTGTGTGTGTGTGTGTGTCTGTGTGTTCCAGAGCCGTCCAGGTGTGCTATTTCCATGCACATTGGTTCTGTGTGTTCCAGAGCCGTCCAAGTGTAATACCTCCATGTAACATTGGTTCTGTGTGTTGCAGAGCCGTCCAAGTGTAAAACCGCCATGTTACATTGGTTTAATGTGTTTGTGTGTGTTGCAGAGCCGTCCAAGTGTAAAACCTCCATGTTACATTGGTTCTGTGTGTTTGTGTGTGTTGCAGAGCCGTCCAAGTGTAAAACCGCCATGTTACATTGGTTCTGTGTGTTTGTGTGTGTTGCAGAGCCGTCCAAGTGTAAAACCTCCATGTTACATTGGTTCTGTGTGTTTGTGTGTGTTGCAGAGCCGTCCAAGTGTAAAACCTCCATGTTACATTGGTTCTGTGTGTTTGTGTGTGTTGCAGAGCCGTCCAAGTGTAAAACCTCCATGTTACATTGGTTCTGTGTGTTTGTGTATGTTGCAGAGCCGTCCAAGTGTAAAACCTCCATGTTACATTGGTTCTGTGTGTTTGTGTGTGTTGCAGAGCCGTCCAAGTGTAAAACCTCCATGTTACATTGGTTCTGTGTGTTTGTGTGTGTTGCAGAGCCGTCCAAGTTCGTGTGCGAAGGCGTGCCGCCTGACGCTGAGCTCGGCCTGGGCCCTGCTGCAGCACGCCCAGAAGGAGCACGGCATGAAGATCTACAACGTGGGCGCCAGCGCCCAGACGCCGCCCGCCGCCCCCCACCCCCAGCCCAGCCCCCAGCCTCAGCCCGCCCACACCGGCCGCACCCACTCCCACGGGCCCCCGCCCCCGCACGCGCACACCCCGGAGATGCTGAGCACCCCCTCGCCTCGCCCCAGCGCCGAGCACCGAACCCCGCCCTCCTCCGTCGGGAGCGGCGGGCCCGGCTCGCCCTTCCCCGGCCCGCTGAACCCCTTCACCCCGTTCCGCATGCCGATGGACGGGCGCGGGCTGCCGCACAGCCCCTTCACCCGGCCCCCCGACCTGCAGCTGCCCATGGACCTCCTGGAGCACTACCGCCTGCGCCCGCCCCACCTGGTGGGCACGGCCGTGGGCGTGGCCATCCCGCCCAACATGGAGCCCCACTTCGCCCACTCCGCCTTCGACCGCGCGCGGCCCATGTCCACCCTGGAGTCGCAGATCTACTCCCAGCGCCTGAAGCAGCTGGCCAACACCACCCTGCCCCCGGGGCTCATCTCGCCCCTCCCCGGCGCCCCCTTCACCGCCCCCGTCCTCACCCCGCTGCAGCCCAACGCCCGCGAGTCGCGCGGGGGCCGGGACAGCGTGGGCAGCGGCCGCGAGAGCGCGGGCTCGCTGGGGGAGCACGGGCGCGAGCGGGAGGAGAAGGAGAAGGGGGGGCTGCTGGCCCGGGACGGCCGGGGCTCCCCGGCGGCGCTGCTGAGGCCGTCGTCGGCGCTGTCGCTGACGTCGTCCTCCTCGCACAAGCTCAAGTCGTGCGAGTTCTGCGGGAAGATGTTCCGCTTCCAGAGCAACCTGATCGTGCACCGGCGCTCGCACACGGGCGAGAAGCCGTTCAAGTGCCCGCTGTGCCCGCACGCCTGCACCCAGCAGAGCAAGCTGAAGCGCCACATGAAGACCCACTCGGCGCACTCCGGCCCCCGCAACTCCTCCCTCACCTCCACCACCGCCTCCTCCGACGGCAGCGTCCACTCCACCAGCAGCACCCCGGACTCCACGCGCAACAAGATGGACGACGCGTACGGCCTGGATGACGACGACGACGATGACGACGACGACCTGGACGAGGAAGAGGACGACGACGACGAGGAGGACATGGAGGGCGACTTCACGGACGGGGACTACGAGAGCGGGGCGGAGGGGGAGAGCAACGACGGCTCGGTCAAGGCGGAAGCGGAAGGGAGGCCGGAGGATCTACGCGGCTCCCACAGCCAGGCGGGCACCCCGGACGACGACAACGACAACGAGCGGGCGCCCACGCCCACGAAGCGCAGCGCCTCCGCCAGCCTGGTGAGCGAGGTGATGAAGAACTCAGGCCTCAACTGCATCCAGCCCTACAACGAAGCCTTCCAGGCGGCCCTGGCCGAGAAGTTCAGCAAGGAGAAGGCCCACGACCTCAGCCACAAGGAGAACGGGGAGGAGGAGAGCAGCCCCCGGCGCCACGGCAGCGGGCTCTACCTGGGCAAGACGGACCTCCTGGGCAACAAGTCCATCAAGCGCGAGCCGGGCGAGATGGGCGGCCTGCAGGACACCGGGTCCCCGGCCAGCATCTTCAGCCGCCCAGGCTACGGCCGCTGGCTGCCTCCGGACGGCCCGCCGGGCCACCTGCGCACCTTCTTCCCCGGCTTCCCGCCCTCCTTCGCCATTCAGGCGGAGTTCGGCCGGGACAGCCACAACGGGTTCAGCCCCGGCGGCCTGGCGGTCAGCGACAGTGCCTTAAAGGTGCCGGCCAGCGTGGCGGGCCTGACGTCCATCTCCAAGCCGGGCACCAGCGCCTCCCTGCTGACGGCCAGCAACGGCAGTTCCGTCCTCGCCCGCAAGGAGAGCCGCCGCAACGACACGTGCGAGTTCTGCGGCAAGGTGTTCAAGAACTGCAGCAACCTGACGGTGCACCGGCGCTCCCACACCGGCGAGAAGCCCTACAAGTGCTCGCTGTGCAACTACGCCTGCGCCCAGTCGTCCAAGCTGACGCGCCACATGAAGACCCACGGCCGCATCGGCAAGGACGTGTTTAAGTGCAAGTTCTGCAACATGCCCTTCTCCGTGCCCAGCACGCTGGAGAAGCACATGCGCAAGTGCGTGGAGAGCCGCAACGCGCGCATCCTGGCGGAGCAGGTCAGCTCTCAGGTCAGCGCCCAGGTGATGGATTCCAGCGCGCTGATGATGGAGCAAGAGAACTCCGAGTCCAACAACAGCTCCTCGGCTCCCAGCCTGCCCGGCCTCTCCACGCCCGTCCCGCACGGGGCCGAGGAGCCCATGGCCCTGGCGCTGGACAAGAGCTCTCCGGACGCCCGGCCGCTGGACAAGGGCGCCCTGGACGCCGCCCCTCCGTCCCTGCCCGTGGCCCTGACGCGGGACAAGAGCGCTGCGGACGATCGCGCGGCGCCGCTGTCTCTCGGCGTGGACAAGGGCCCCCTGGAGGCCTCCTGCCCTGTGGACTCTCGCGCCCTGGACAAGGAGATGGAGAAGCACTCCTCGGGGGTCAAGCAGGATAGGCACGGGCTCGGGGTGAAGCCGGAGGGTCTGGAGAGGCGCTCTGTGGGGCTCAAGTCGGACTGGTCGTATTGATGACCCGCCCGTCAACTTCTCGCGTGCACTGGCAGGCGGCCTTCTTTGAGACACGGCTCCCCACTACTACTACTACTACTACCACTACTACTACTGCGGTTCTGGGTGATTCACCAGAGATGGAGGGGGGGACCTGTCCTTGGCGGTGACTCAAACACGTGCACGGCATCGAACGTGTTTTTTGTTTGTTTTGCTTTTGAGAGAGAAAAGGGGGAACGAGTCCTGGCTACGTACTACATTGAGCGCGTTCTTGAAAAACAGATGGACGTTTGCGAAAGTGGAGCGTTTTGAAGCACCTGGACCGACGTTGACATTCTCTGCCTAGTTAAGCCTTCCTATGGGGGTGAAAAAAAAGTCACACGTGTGTAGTATAATGGTACATCGGTTCAAAATTGTGAAGATGGAATCTTCTGGAATTTCGGCTTTACACGTAAAGCTGGCGGCTTGTAGTAGAGAGAGAGAGAGAGTGTGTGTGTGTGTGTGTGTGTGAATATCCCGCCTGCTCCCGGAAATACAAGTGTCGACAGTGACTCGAAACAGGCGACTTGCTCTAGCACATCCTGTATGTGCGTGTGCCATTGAACTGACTCTGCCATACCTAGATCTGAACTTTCCTGATTCTGACGGCTGTCGCACATCGGACGAAATGGCCGCCAAGAAAGAAAACACGTACCGTGCCATATGAGGGGGGAAAAAAGAAGAAATTCTATACTTATTGTACATGAACAATACAAACGAGCAAAAACTGGTTGTGGTAACACTTTCTTTTATATTCAGACTACAATTAAAACAATTCTTCGTGCTCATGACATAATTCATACCTTGTATTGGACTGACTCATGATGATATTGAAGTTATATTTTACCAACTCAATGCAAAGACAATGTGAAGATTTCGTTCGATGTTTTGGCCAGACTTGTGGTGTGTACAGACTCGCAGCAAACGGCTGGTACAAATTATGCAGTGCCCTTAAAGCAACTCAAAGCTTCCTCGACCTGTAGTGAAGAATGCACCTTTCCTTTTTCTGTCCAATGTTTTTCAGCGGAATATGATTCGTGTGGCGAGAAAAAGTTGAAGCTAATCTGTATCAATTTTAGTGGACTTGGTTCCATATTTTAGTGTGCCATATTCAGCAGTATCTCGTGTGGATCAGGCTTAACCAGCACTGAAAAATACTGCAGATACTGTATGTACGTAGAGGGCTGTCCTGCCCATTTTCCTGTGTAAACTGTGCTGCTTGCAAGAAATCGAGTACAATTTCTGACCGAAAAACAAGCAACAGCAACAACAAAAACTCAAGACAGGCACACACAGTTCTACCGTAACCTGGAAACTCAGCTGATGCTACTGTTCGTGGAAGTTGTAGGGGAGAAACGATTTGAGTAGCAGCACCTGGCCAACCATACTTTCGCTTTCAGTAACTCTTATGGCATCCTGAGGATGTCGGACTTCTGCAACGAATCGGAAATGTATATGTGCGATAAACTTTGTCCATAGTTTGAAGATGTAGAAGAGTGTCTGCTTTTGTAGAACGTAAGGAATTATAATCCGCTAAACACAGTTTTGAAACATTTCGACTGAAACAGTTAAAATGCACTAACGTGTGTGGTTACAGGTTTGTCAAAAAGGTAACAGTTTTTGTATGCGTCTTTTTAATCTTTTTCGTTTGTTTGTTTTTTGGTCGCTCTCTCGCTCTCCCTCTTTCTACCTGTCCTGATCAGATTCTGTGTTAACATAAATATCTCTCTGTACTCGATCGTGTGTCTTTTGTACAGAAGTTGATGGAGCTTGTTTTCTGTGTGTAAAAAGCGACTCTGAAAATACTCAGATAATTCTGTTTTACTGTCTGCTCCCTCGAGGCAGTAAGTGTGTATGTGTGTGTGTGTGTGTGAGGTGAAATAATGGTGAAAGGTTGAATACTGCACCTTTACCTGTTCTGTTGTTGTCTTTTTTGGAGTTTGTGTTATCTACGCTTTTTAACCCCCACCCCCAACCCCTCCTTCCCCGTCAAGTTTAGTTGTCGATGATAGCATACCTTGTCAGCTGGTATTATATTTGTAGGTAATGCGTAGCACAGTATTCGTGTATTTCTTCACCTCTTTTCTCTCTCTCTCTCTCTCTCTCTCTCTCTCTCTCTCTCTCTCTCTCTCTCTCTCTCTCTCTCTCTCTCTCTCTCTCTCTCTCTCTCTTCAATCCCAGCTGCTTTTTCCCCTCTTTTTTCCTTGTGTGCTAAGCTTGATTAATCCGTTGCTTATGTGTTAGTGCTTTTAGAATTAAACTACATAATAGGATATGTGAAGCGATTTTACCACGAGGAAGGGAAAATCATACCCAGAGTTTACCGGTGAAGCTGGAGGGAAATAAATGGCGTAACATCCTGTTATCATTTTGCTCATCGTCATTCTGGTAGCGAGTAGATTTTTTTTTCTTTTTTCTTTTTTCTTCACAGAATGTTTTCATAAAACCGAAATATTGGACACATCAGATAATACTAATTATTATGATACTCTCTTACTAAAAAAACAAAGCACAGCCGATATGATACATTGTGTAACGAATACATATTCATCATCGTATTATGTATTTACTGTTGTACATCCTGCGTTCGAGTGTTTTGTTGTTGTTTTTTAATTATATATTTTTTTACTGCGTTAAAATTGTCAAAGAGTTAAACGTTCTAGCCATGGCAAGGGCTTCAGTTATCGTTCGTTCAGTACTAATGAGGAAACTCACTAGGAGGGCAAGGCGAGTATAGTACCTGTTGTGTGATAAAGGTGTCGTGTCACCTACCTGTTTTACATGTTAGTGCGGCAAAACGTTGCGTCTGGTTTCTGTTTCAGGTGAGGTAGAACTACAGCTATCTTTGAAATATTTATTTTTAATCTCTTTTATGTTTTATGAATTTATTTCTCGATACGCTTTTTTTTTGTTATTGTTGTTGATTGGAGGGGATTGGGGTGATTGGTTGTGGGGAGTTTTGTTTTGTTATTCATAGTTGTTGCTTTTTTTCTTCTTCTTCTTCTTCTTCTTTTCCCCAGAAGGTTATTCATATAAACAAAACACACACAGAAGTTAAGATGAATTTTTAATGTACCCATGCTTGCCAGACGTGGTGCCATGCGAAGTTTGGGAGACAGATACAATTTTTATCGCATCTGTTTTGTATTGTATGTATTTGTTTGGTGCTCACGCGAGTTTTATAACGTTCTAGAGTTGGCTTGTGTTACAACGTACACTGAATTCTAGTGCCATAGTGCCTCACACTTTTCGTTCTTGGCTGTAACCGTATATATAAGGCAACAGAGTTTTATATGAGATTTCATGTTGAAGTGTCTTTGTCGTTTCGATGATGTATTATATTTCTTTCTGTTCTTTTCTCGTGGCTTCATAATGTGTGTATACGAGCTGTAAATAGATTTTTTATTGTTCTTCCTTTTTTAAATTTCCTGCCTGTGTTCTTATTTTGTCTCAGAACCCATTTATTGTGAGTTCATTCATGTTGAATTATGTAAATCATTTGCCATGTAAGAATTGCGTAATGTCTTTAGTAACACAGTATGCCCTTTATTATTCTTTTATTGTTACTGTTATTATTGAAACTATGTGCCATTTTGCATTTTCAGTGGTGGGGACTAACACATTATTAATAATGGACTCGGAGTTGGTTTTATTTTTCACTTCAAAGTTCATCTGTTTGAAATGTATTGGGTTTCGTGTGGATTCGCCGCGCATATTTTCTATCGCCGTCTTTTTCCCCTTTCCATTCCATTGTCATTTGCCTCAGATTGCTGTTTAAACTACGCCTTGATAACCTTCTTAACACACTTATCAAATGTCCGATTCTGAGCAGGTTTTGGCAAAACAGAATCGAAAGGGAATGGTTTGATTAATTCCTCTCATTTTTAGCACGTTGGTAGTAGGCATGATTCTAAACAAATCTGTTTTTAAAAACAACGCTTTATACGTGCATAGACGGACGCACGCACACACACACACACACACACACACACACACACACAACACACACACACACACACACACACACACACACATACACACATGCACGCGCTCCAGGCAGCATTCACGAAACACTAGTTTACGGATAACACGTCGGGGGTCTTTCTTCACACCCACCCCACCCCACCCCACCCCACTCTTCTTCTTCTCTTCTTTTTTTCTTTCTTCTCTCTCTCTCTCTCTCTCTCTCTCTCTCTCTCTCTCTCTCTCTCTCTCTCTCTCTCTCTCTCTCTCTGTTTTTCTTTCTTTCTTTCTTTCTTTCGTATCCTGCTCCGGAGAAAAACGTCGTTTTGAAGTTGCCGTGTACATTGGAGTTTCAGCACGCAACATCTAGTTTCGGAAGTTGACAATGCTTCTTACAGTGCCATAACAAACTGAGATGCACCCAGAGTGGTGTCGGGGCAATTATATTTTTCAGTTCCCCCTACCCCCACCCCTCCCTCCACCCCCGACTTTTATAATCCATGAATTGTGCTGCCATCACGATCGCGCCATCCTGACCCTTTTTAAAAGAAAAAGCATGCTGTAAAATTGGGAGAAGATTGTATTGTACATTGAAATGGAATATTTACTTGCATATATTATGTGTTCATGCTTTTCGGGAAAATGCCGAAGCATAGATGGGCGGTAACACTCTTTGCGTGTATCACGAACCTTGATTTCTCTTCCTCAGTAGCTGCTCAGTTGAAACTTGCCCTCTTTTCAGGCTTCTCTAGCTCTAACTAGCCTTGAACTGGTTTGGTAGTTGATGCATTTCACTTTGCCATGAAATATATGCGGCTAATTCAGCTATGTGTACATTTTCAATGTTCCAGGCAGCATTCACGAAACATAGGCCACACTTCTGACAAAAAGCAGTGGTTGCAGAATTTTCCAGAAAACGTTTTGTTATCTTTCTTCTTCTTTCTTCCCACCTGTAGATATTGCGGTAATTTGAATGTGTCAAACTAATGTGACCGGAAAGGGCAATACTGACACAATTAATGAAGAAGATTTTTATTTTTATTTTAATAGGCAGAAGGAAAAAGAGGTCCTTGTCCTACCCTGAACACCTGGATATTTTTGTTAAAAGTGTGGTGTACGTTTTTGTGTTCTGGTTGTGTCCGAAGAAGCACATCTGTCAGATTCTACTGAATGCTTTGCACGTGTGCCCTCCAACGTATGCTCCCCCCTCCCCCCCCCTCCCCCCGCCCCTCTCTCTCCCGGACGTCCGACCCTCCAACCCCATCGCGTAAAACATATATATATATATATATACATTGCTTGTACTTGTGATGAACAGATTGCAAAGCAACTGTGCATGTAGACGGTTAACATTGTGCAAAACATATTCTGGAACACCCAGAGTTGGACACTGTCTTTGATTGATAGCAAGTGCAGCACCGAGGAGGTGGACAACGAAGGAGCTCTTGTAGCATAAACAAGACGGGAAATCAAACAGCAGCACAGATGATTGACAAGAAGAAAGACTTTGAGGTACATGCTGAATGCGTTCAGTGAGTAGTGGATACCTTGCTTTTCTAATGTGATAATACTACAAACAGGGAAATATGGCGCGCCTCAAGTGTTCATCATCGATGGCTTTTGTGTGAATGGCATATCTACCTTCTTTACCTCCATCTCACTTGGCAGCGGACTGAAACTCAGTTTTCATTCCTCTGGGCTGTCTTTAAAAAAATAATAAAAAAAATAATAATAATAAAGATGTAAGAAGGGCTAACAGACTGTTAGCGAATCGATATTTGTTGACTGGAGCGACACAGTTATTGAGTGAACGACACCTATCCTTGTGGCTTATTCTACAACTTTGGACTTCCATGCCTGTCTAATATGCAAGAGAAGAGTCGAGAAGAAATACAAAAATCATACCACAGGAGAACCTCTCTTTTTTTTCTGATGAAAAGAGCTTATTAATAAAAAAAATATTGGAAGAAGCTGAAAATACAAGGCGATGATTTTATAAGCTACGACCGAGTTCACAAGGCGACCGGCTTCGGTGATGCAGTCTGCCTTTTAGCGACACAGTTTACCCTCTGACACAGTAGTAACGACAATATGCTGGGAGACTGAGGAAAAGACGCGCCCCACTTTTTCCCCCCTTTTTTTCTTCTACTATAGTATATATATTTTATATGCAATTTTTGTCTGCCCTTCTAGTTCGACGGAACTGGGCAGGGGTCTGCATAATGTGAACAAAACAGCAGCCTTTGGAGGCCGAGACGATGGGAATGTAGCCAACACCAGGGATCTGTGGAAAACAATATTCTCCGGTGTGTTCGATAATATGTGTATAAAGGCAGCTAAGGGGGGCTCTGTAGTAATATTAGAGCTCTTTTTCAGCTATTTCTGTTTTGTCCATTTCTTGTCCTCATTTTGTTCGCGCATAGACTTTTCTTGTGTACAAGCATACCCGTATTTGTATTCATATAATGTTTGATTTTTTTTATTATTCTTTTTTTCTTCTTCTTCTTCATTCTTTCTTCTTTTTTTATCTTTTGGCAGGGTGAACGACTTGCTGATAGGGGTGGTTATGGAAATAAAACATTGTTCCTCATCAACAAGACAGTGTTACTGTTTTGTACTTTCAATAGTTCCCCCCCCCCCTCCCCCCCCCCCCCCCCCCCCCTCCGCCTTCTTCTCTTCTTTCTTTTCTTTTGTCCTGTAATTGTGCAAAACAATAAAGGGCCAAGGAGGACCCTAGGTAGATGTCGAAGTGCAATATTATATTTATTGCATAGTATTGGTTGATTGCATCACACGCTGGATCGGGGAGAGTGGGGGGGAGGGGGGGCGGGGGGTACGCCAAGGCCATTTTCCCTGCAGGAGTCTCTTGTCGTGAATCTTGGGTGCCATAAAACTTTGAAATGTCGGTCGCAACACTAACGCAATGATCATGGTTGTATGGAAATTTGTTCACAGAGCCTCCAATTTCTTCTTTCTGAAGGTCTGTTGTTTTGTAAACTTGTTTCAGAAAGCCTGTGTCATTTTGAAGAAGAAAAATCTCATTATATTGCGTTGTTATTTTTTTGTGTTGAAAATATTATTTCTTCTATTGTTCTCTGGTTGGAGGAACTCGTTAACATTTGAGCCTGTTTAATATGGCCATACCTGAAGAAACAAAGTTTCAACACGGGGACATAGTGGTGATCAGTTTTGATATCACACTGTCAAAAAGGCGACATTTTTTCGACATCCCACGTGTATAACTATATAGTGATGTTATTCGTGAGCGGTAACAGACTAGGGAGGTTACAACACCTGATATTCACGTGTCTGTTACGCCATCGGGAGATTGATCTACATCGGAATTACAGCCCAGTTGTGGACTTTGTTAACCCTGGCTTTTCTTTGCTTTGATCCCCATGGTTGGTATTTTGTTACTGGTTTCCCATTTTGTGGATACAAGTTTGAGATGATCTAATCAGATACAATGACGATTCAAATTGCTAGTGTATAGATACCTGTTTTGCACAGGTAAAGTGTAAAGTAGTTTAGTAAACGATTTAATTGGTAGCTAGCCCATACCGTTTGTCATTTGGTTGTTGGCTTTTTTTTTTTGCTTTTTCTTTTTTAAGACCATGTGATTCTGAGGCAGGCGAATGAACTGATTATGCATGTAAAAAACCCGTCAAGTGGACAGAAATGGATTTAAGGAAGACGACTCTAAAATATTTTGATTTTTATCTTGTAAATAAGAGCCTAAGTCATACACGAAGAAGACGAATATTAATTACTGGGTTGTTCCTTGGCAGCTCTGCATGTATTCGTTTTTAGTTGGTTGTAATAGATCTTCCATAAATAGGTGGGTCAACATCTTTCAGTATAAGCAAGTCATAGCAAGCCCAAGTATCAGTTTGTTTTTGTGTAGCAAAGCATTGAAAGTCGGGAATAATTGTGATGGTGTGGTTTTGTACTTTATGACACAAACCAAGAGATGGAGACTATTTACTCTCTCTCTCTCTCTCTCTCTCTCTCCTCTCTCTCTCTCTCTCTCTCTCTCTCTCTCTCTCTCTCTCTCTCTCTCTACGTTTTTGATCATTTGTCTAGCAAAACATTCGATATTTCTGTGTGAAATAGGTATGCAAACAAATCACGGAGTTTCAAATATAAAACGGAAGGCATTGTTATTGTTTTGAAGAGCATATATATGTACATATATAATTATAGATGAAATATTGTTTGTACTTCTTTATGTTCGCCCTTATTGTGTTGGTGGTTTTTGTACTAAACAACAAGTGGGTAGTAGTTTGACCTTGGGTTACCCCTCTCTCTCTCTCTCTCTCTCTCTCTCTCTCTCTCTCTCTCTCTCTCTCTCTCTCTCTCTCTCTCTCTCTCTTGAGATAAGTACTTTCTTGCTTAATTTTGTTTTTATTCAAAGCATTAGAAACTTCCCACATTACTCCATTTTCTCATGTTTTTTATGAACATTTTGAGTGCCATATTTTTTTTGTATTTTCAAATGTTTGAAGCAATATGTACATGATGTGGAAAAAACATTTCGCCTAAGTCTCTTTTTCCCGTCTTGACATTGTGTATTTGTTTCATATTGCAGAGGTACACACTTGTATTTGCACACACACACGCGCGTGTGCTGCGGGCGCACACACAACAGGAACACGCAGTAAATCAATTAAGTTACCGTAAAAGGAGGCTGTGGAGGATGTGACTGATTGTTCAGTTTAGATGTTTGTAGATATATATATATATGTGTGTGTGTGTGTGGTTTTTGATTGGTTGCTAAAATTAGCATTTGCATAATCAACGTTTTTTTAACAATCTGAGCAAATTCTCCGTCATGCAAAAAAAAAAAAAAAAAAAAGCCCAAACATGTGGTGATTATTGATTTTGTTGTGATTCTTTCTCTCCGATGAGTTCTTTCTTTCCAAGATGACGCACATAGGTAAGTAAGTAAGTAAACATGGTGCTTAACGTCCACAGAAACCACAAGGCTTATTAGGAACTTAGTTCTTGGATTTAACGTCACGTCAACTGCATAGGGTCACCTCAGGACGAATCACATTCATTTTTTTATTTTTTTAATTTTTTTACACCAGTTCAAAACACAAGTCACCAGATCACAAGTACAAAGATAGAACACAGCTCCGGACACAACATAGCAGCAAATGCACCATTTTATATATTATATATATTTATTTATTTTAAGGGGGAAAAAATGTCTACAATGATAATAATAATGTACATTTATCATGCGCTCATCAACTGAGCGCTGAGCCCTGAGCGCTCACATCATACATATTAACCTAAATACAATATTCTATACACACGTAGAAGACAGTCCTACCAAAACAATTTACATAAGGCATTCTATGCACACACAAACGCACGCACGCACACACACACACACACACACACACACACACACACACACACAATGACTGTAGCAGAAACTGGGTATTGATATTAGCTGGGGCAGAAATGCTGTCATGGAACTAAATTAACAGAAGTATCACATTTTGCAAGCATGCACCCCCCCCCCCCCCCCCCCCCCCATACGTCCTATGTAGACTAGACGGAGGCGTGAGAATTTATTAAATCACAAACATGTTTCTGATTCACAGAATACAGAAAATGTTATTGTGTCGTGAACACAAACACTTGTATTTGTGAACAGATAGTTTTTGCAGAAAGACTTTTGTAGACTTGAGAAAGGCTTTAGGCTATATACACGAGAAGAGTTTTGAAATGTGCATTTGCTTACGACACAGTTTTCTCGTCCTGATGTAATTTTGTGCGGTTGACAAGACGTTTAAGCCCAGTGACTAACCACGATGCACCACAATACGTTTTGTTTAATCACAGTACTTTTGGGTAAATTAGACTTCCTGGGAGTGATTTCCATTTTCCAAAAATGCCGATCAGACAAAAATGGCGATGTGCTGTAGCTTCTTGATAACGACATCACACCTCCATAGTCCACACAAGTTGATTGATACTCTTTTTTTTCTTCTTCTCTTTTTTCAATTAAATGTATATTAATGGTATCACCCTCCCATTTTTCCTCAATAGAGCAAGTTCTATTTCCCGATTTTTTTAAACATTTCATGACTGTATTTATCCCCCACTTCTATTTTACGTTTTGATTCGATTTACTATTGGCGAAAAATTACCGTATGCCGATCAGCGGGAATTTGTTGGTATTAAATATACAACAACAACAATAAGAATGATCATAATGATAATAAAATACAACAAAATGGTTATGACATGTTATCAATCGCTGGTGCTGCATGTTGGACGAAAACAGTTCTAGGTGTTTGGGAATTTTTGAATTGTTATTTTTACACTTCTGGCTTTCGGAATCATGTACTCTCTCTCTCTCTCTCTCTCTCTCTCTCTCTCTCTCTCTCTCTCTCTCTCTCTCTCTCTCTCTCTCTTCTTCTTTCTTCTTCTTCTTCTTCTTCTTCTTCTTCTGCTTCTTCTTCTTGTGCATAATTGCTTCTTGATGACGACACAGCCATTTTAATGGTATATATCGCAGATACACTGTGGAGCATGGTTTTTACACTTTGTGTGATGTTACTTGATTTTATTCTTTCATTCAGATGCTATGAATGCTCTTGTTTTCTTTTTTCCCTGTCTTTTACTTCTTCTTCTTCTTCTTCTTTTTTTTTTTTTTTTTTTTTTTTTCCTTTCTTTTCTTGTGAGGTCAGTGAGATTCTGTTCCATTGCGTATTTTGACTGTGGCTTATGAAATTATTTTTCTCCCCTCCACCCCCCTTCTCTCTCTCTCTCTCTCTCTCTCTCTCTCTCTCTCTCTCTCTCTCTCTCTGATTATATGCATATAGTTTTGCTGTTCACTCTTTGATGAGTTGAATAACTATTATATGCGTATAGTTTTACTGTTAACTCCAGCTCCTTGTTGGGTTAATTAACTATTTGATAGTTTTCGGTTTCTTTTCTTTCAAATTTTGTATTGTTACTGATTCGTAAAAAGTATATTGTTATCTGTGCCCGTTTCTTTTCCCCAACCAGTTCATTTCGTTTCAATATTTTTGACTTATTGTTTTGCTATGTGTATCATGCCTAGTTGAGCTTCACGCAATTTTTCTTCCTTTCGTGACTGTTATACTCTGCAGTACAAGTACTACTTGGATGACCTCAATAAAAACATTTAAAAAAACATTAAAAAAAACTAAACAAAAAACATACACCCTCTGTCCAGGATATATTGGTGTTGGTGTTGAGTATCGAAGTGCGTGTGTGTAGTTTCACACAAACACACAAACACACACACACACACACACACACCGTCTCTCTCTCTCTCTCTCTCTCTCTCTCTCTCTCTCTCCTCTCTCTCTCTCTCTCTCTCTCTCTCTCTCTGGCTTGTGCGCGCTGGTGTGTGTGTGTGTGTGTGTACATTGAAGATTGTAAGCGAACTTTAAAAAAAACTGGGTCTGCACACACACACACAAAAACAACTGAGAAATGGCGAAGATAACAGCAGTAACACACTCAAACATATAATTTCATTGAATCAAATTCTTAACCTAAGCACATTTTACGTTACATACAGCAAACAGCTGAAATCGATGAAATAGTAATGTGTGAGAAACAACTACGTATCTGAATAAGCCGTTGGAGGAA
>JABMCL010002590.1:575000-582500 GCA_018857735.1 Alviniconcha marisindica
TGCGGAGAAAAAAAAGTGCTTTGAAAGTCTAATCCTTTCCTCGGCCATTGAATACATTGAACCGTGGACCTATTTCCACATGTAGGCTCATGCATTGAACAGCTGGACCTGTGTGCTTTGGGCTGCGCACAGGGCAGACCCGAAAGCAGTTGCAAATCGAAGAATATGAGTACATACCTTGGAGAAGTTTATCACACTGACTTGGCTGAACTACTTTCTCTGGGACCCTCGAATTGTCCGAAAATTGTGCAAACAACTACCTAAAATGTATATTTTTATTCACCAAAGTACAATGAAAAATCGTCTTTGCAAACGACCACCTACAACGTATATTTTTATTCACCAAAGTACAACAACAAAATCGTGAACAGAAACTTTTTCACTGTGAAGGTTTGAAAAGCAAACAAACAAAAAAACTGCTGTTCCCACAGCGATTAAGGTCAGACTTTTTGCCAGTCCTGTGTCGACTGAAACATGGCGATATTCCAAGTGTCTGACCGAAACTGACCATCATCACGCTCATCACTGACGCAGCGGACCGGCCGGACCAGAGCACGCGAGAGACAGCGACGCGTTAAACACCACTATCATCTTAATCAACACGCTCGCTTTCACGTTCACACTCTATTTCTTTCTTCTTCTTTTTTTTTAAGCGTTACCGAGACGACGACGTTCAGCGCGCAGAGCGTAGTCGCAGGCGTCCTCAGCGCGCTGTTCTGCGTTGGCGGACTGCTAACCCAACTCCCTGTCCGCCTGGTCGTGTTGACAACCTCATGCAATATTAGGCACCGTAATAAAAAGCCAACGCTCAGAGGCGTTCTGCACGTGCAACACGCTGGGAAAAAATCGAAAAAGGGGTGGTGTCCGGTTCTGGTCGTCGGCTCGCAGGCTGCACGCGCGCGTGCCTGTCCGGTCGCCTTGTGCGGCGAGTGGTCACTGGCAGCGAACCACGATGGGTCAGCGGGCTGAAGATTTGATGAGGAAGGCCTCGGGCTATGTCCGGCCGTGTGATTCGACGTGTCCGGCGAGCCCCAGTCGGCCGTCGCTTATCCTCAGCCACGCCGAAGACCAGTTAAAAAAAAGAGAGACAGAGAGAGAGAGACAGAGAGATACACACAGAGACAGAGAGAGAGAGACACACAGAGAGAGCGACAGAGACACAGAGACAGACAGACAGACAGACAGAGACACACAGAGTGAGAAAAGCACACCACCACAACGAGGTGGTCAGAGCATCTTCCTCTTGTCTACCATTCCTGGCAGTCACTGACACAATTCGGAAATTGCGGCTGCAGTTGACATGTTCCTGAGTTAGTTGACGCAAAGTGAAGCTGTAAAATGTTACAGTAAAAATAATACAGTTTATAAAGCGCCCACGCCTAACGTGTGAGTTCGAAGCGGCGCATAATACAAAACAACAGGGTTGATCGTTGCTACATGCAAACACAGATTTGCGTGTATCTGCAACGGTGTACTTTTCAGCGACAGCCTTCCTTTTGCGACTGGAAAAACGGGAGGTAGTTTTTTTGCAGTGACAGAATCAACTTTGCAGCTACGAATGTAATGTACTGAGCGCGCTAAAGTAATCCACATTCACAGAACGTGTTCACAGCGCTTGGGAAAGAAAAGAGACGATGATCGATGTACACTCAAATAAAGCAGACACACCTTAAGCGAAAAAATAAATAAATAACTGAGTACATGGTTTTTGCAGTTTGCAAAATTTGGAGTTGCAAAGGCTATCCGTGGCGTCAAAGCGTTTAGATATTTTTCGTTGTTTTTGTTTTACTTTGCTCTGTTTTTTGTTTGTTTGTTCGCTTTGCGACTGTAAAAATTATGGTTTCAAAAAAATGTGGTCTATATTTTTGTCGCTTTAAAAGGTTGATCTTGCGTCTGCAAATGTCTCCCGTTCTTACAGCTGCAAAAAAAAGAAGAAGAAGAAGCTTCGACTGCAAACGAAGCACTTTGCCGCGCTTGCCGAACATTTTGCAGCTACAATCGTGAAATTGTTGCAGCGACCGGAAATGGCAGAGACGCGGAGTGGCCGGGTGGTCATGCGGCAGACAAGACAGAGTCGCTCCGTGGTGTGGACGCGCCCAGTAAATTGGCAAATCTCCTGGCTGTACATCGGGTCAATGCCAGCGGACAAGGAGGCGTGATGGCCGGACAATGGCGGCGGTGGAAGTGGACAATATGGACGTGAGACTGGACACGGCAAGGACGGGACAGGGACTAAAGTGGACCTCTCCCAGCTGGTTAGCGTCAAACCAGAAGGGGCGGGTCGGTCGGTGTAGGGTTCATGCTGGATATTCAACGTCCAGTTGTTGTTGTTGCTGTTGGAGCGTTTCCCAGCTGAATGAATGCTCTAGAGGTCGCCCGGTATATGCAATCGTACTATAGTAAACACGGTACTTAACGTCCACAGAAACCATGAGGCTTATTAGGGACGGGGAGAAGGGGGGGGGAAGGGGGTATGGAGGTTGGGGAAGAGGGATATTCTAGTATATACCTATCGCTACACTGTCACCACCAGAATGATTCCTGCATTCAGATGGGCAGCGATGAGAGCAATTTTAATGTTTCAGTAGGAAGTGATGGACAAAGTCACAAGACAGTGCCCACAGACCACAACCTTTCTGAAGAGAAAGGAGAGCCGAAGCGGTATCGAACCGGGGTCCTTCCGCTTACCAGCCTCCACAATCGTACTTCACAAAATGTGTTCCTTAGGGTGATAGGTTTGAGTGCGTGGCCGTTTTTGTTGTTGTTGTTGTGTGTGTTTGTGTGTGTGTGTGTGTGTCTGTCTGTCTGTCTGTCTGTGCGTGCGTGCGTGTGTTCGTGCGTGCGTGCGTGCGTGCGTGCGTGCGTGCGTGCGTGCGTGCGTGCGTGCGTGCGTGTGTGTGTGTGTGTGTGTTAAACTACTAATTTACGTACTTTTGCTGTATTGCTGCAACATTTGCTTATATGATTTGTAAGGACAGTTAAAACAAAAAAACACCAAAAAAACCCACCTGTCTCTATTATTAAATCAGTTTTTTCGGTGAATCCCTCGCTCTCAGAATCAGTTAGCACATATCCGATGTGCACAGTTTTGCTCTAAACGAGACGCATTAGCGTCCTAATGAACGGTTAAGAAAAAAGACGAAGAAGAATAAAAGAAGTTTCAAGCTGGTTATACATAAACAGAGACTGAATAATGATGGGCCTGCTGGATCCCATGCTAATCACACACACACACACACACACACACACACACACACACACACACACACACACACGCACGCACGCACGCACGCACGCACGCACGCACGCACGCACGCATATCACACACACACACACACACACACACACACACACACACACACATACACACACACACAGTCCGTCCATCAAAAGACGTACTTTATAGCGGATCAACCCGAGCTAAAGGCCATCAGGCCTTCAGTCAAAGGCTATTGTATACAACGCCAATAAAAAAAAGAAACCCACCAGATCCATCTACAACAAGACATAAGTTTATGGCATCTTGAAGAGATTTTAACATGAAACCGAATACATCGTCGAGCGAGGATATCTCGATGGAAACGTCTCTATTATTTCAACGCACAAGGGTTCCTCTCGACTTCGCTGGATTCGCGGGCGACCACGCCCCAGTCTGTGAATGGAAAATGAAACAGTTGCTGCTTTTTTTCGTTTGCAGTAAAGGCTTGTTACGGCATCGGTTTTCCGAACTTGATATCGTCGAGCAGCACCACCACGACCCAAGGGAGAAGGGTGTGTGTGTGTGTGTAGGGGGTGGGGGTGGGGGGTGGCGGTGGGGGGATGTATCGTGGGCTTCGCATTTACAAGTACATGACAGAGTTCAGGAAAGTAAGGTTTGTACGCATACAGAAGATGCTGAATGTGTATAATCCATTGCCTTTTTTTCTTTTTTCTTTTTTTTCTTCTCCGTTTGTCTTCCTTGTCCTTGTCCTTGTTCGTGTTCTGTTCGATCCAGTTTTTGTTTGTTTTTGTATTCCTCTTCTTCTTTTCCTTCTCCTTTTTCTCCTCCATCTTATTTTCCTTCTTGTTTACCTCCTTTTTCTTCTCCTTCTTTTCATTCTTCTTCTTCTCCTTCTTCTTCTTTTCATTCTTCTTCTTCTCCTTCTTTTCATTCTTCTTCTTCTGCTTTTTCTTCTTCTAGTCTTGAGATGATCTATTTAGGCTATAATAATATTATGACGTTCAAATCCCATTACTAACTTCGTCTTCTTTCTTTCTTTTCTTTTCCTTCTTTCTTTCGCTCTTTCTTTCTTTCTTTCCTCTTCTTCTTCTCTCCCCGTAGTGCTGTATGACAGCATCCACACTGATACATTCCAGCAGTTTGGTGCAGAAAAAAAAGTTCAGACGTAAAAAAACAAATCGTACAAATACAAAAAAAAGGGGGGTAGAGAGAAGAAAAAAATGCAAGGACCAAAAAAAAAAAAAAAAAAATTCCTGCGTAGAAAGCAAAAGCAAAAGAAGTAAATGATAAGGGACGCAACTGGCCGCGCGTAAGGAGACATCTTTCCTTGGCCGGAAGCTTCATATCCTTTCCACCCACTTCGCCTTGTCAACTCCGCGCACTACTTCCTGTGGAGAAGCAAGGCGATTGGTCCGCAGTGGCGCCGTTAACTCTCTGAGGGCTGACCTGTCTGCAAGATGCCAGTAACCAACCCTAGGCCAAAGGGACGGTAGGAGGGAGTTGGCGATTACATCGAAAGAACAGAATAAAGGAAACTTGCCGAAGGATGGCTGTACGATCGAACGCTACTGTTAATCGATCTTGCATTTTGCTTTTCTTTTTCTTTTTTCTTCATCTACTTTTCTCTTTTTTTTTGGGGGGGGGGGGGGACGGTGGGTGTCCGTCTATTTTACTGTCTGACTGCTTGTGGATGTGTTTGTGTGTGTGTGTGTGTGTGTGTGTGTGTGTGGTGTGTGTTGTGTGTGTGTGTGTGTGTGTGTGTGTGTGTGTGTGTGTGTGTGTGTGTGTGTGTGTGTGTGTGTGTGTGTGTGTGTGTGTGTGTGTGTGTGTGTGTGTGTGTGTGTGTGTGTGTTGTGTGTGTGTTTTTGTTTGTGTGTGTGTGTGTGTGTGTGTGTGTGTGTGTGTGTGTGTGTGTGTGTTGTGTGTGGGGTGTGTGTGGCGTGTGCGTGTGTGTGTGGTGGGGGGGGGGGGGCTGCTTTTAGTGTGACCTGTGAGTATGTGTGTGTGTGTGTGTGTGTGTGTGTGTGTGTGTGTGTGTGTGTGTGTGTGTTGTGTGTTGAAACGATGGCTTGTTTGTTTTACCTGATCGATTAACGAGCTGATTTTGATTGATCTTTATTTATGAACCGCACGCACTATATAAACCTGGTCAGTGTATGGGTTCCAGTGTCAGTTCAGATTAGTGATAGAGTTTTAGCTAAAGCCCAGTGAAGCGGTAATCAATGCAGATAAGACAACACAAACCTTGTTGTCCGTCTAATCCCCGTCTAAGGTGAGTCGGGAGTGGAAGACACTATGATAAAACCGAGGGAGACACTGACAGACAGAGAGAGAAGGGAGAGAGAGAAAGGGGAGTCGGGAGTGGAACGAGGGAGAAACAAACAGAGAGGGAGGTGGGGGTTGGTGGGTGGGGGGGGGGGGAGGGGGCACAGGGAGAGAAAGAAAGGGGAGTTGGTGTGGAAGACACTACGATAGAGAAGAGGGTGAGACAGAAACAGAGTAAGGGAGGGAGGGGGAAGGGACAGAGAGAAAGACGACAGGGAAAATGAGAAACCGACGAGAGGGCTGGGGAAGAGAGAGAGAGTGAAAGGGAGAGAGGAGGGGGGGATTGCCGGGAAGGGTGAGGGGGGGGGGGTCACTACGATAGAACCGAAGGAGAGACTACAAACAGACAGAAGGTGAACGGGATGTGGGGTGATGCCGACGACACTGAAAATGAGAAACGGACGAGAGAGGAAGGGGACAGGCGAGTCTTGTCCCTAATATGTAAGCCCCGACATCTGAGGACAGTAAACCTCCAAGGATCAGGGGTGGAGAGAAAGTAGGATGAGTGGTGGGGTGTGGCAGACATTACGATACAAAACAGGGAGAGAGACCGGTTGGAAGGGGAAGGGGATGCCGTGCCTAGAACGCCGCACGAAAGAGAGGCTGGAGAAAGAGAGAAGAGGGGATAGTGGTAGGGTCAAACTGAAGCACTGGTTTACGACATCCTTCCTTCAACCACTGCCGTATTTAGTTACGCCATAGGGTCCAGAAAAATGTCAGCTAACGAGCAGTTTTTTTGTTGGTGCTCAAACAGTAGTACCGTTTGTTACAAACAACTCAGATTATATCACACGTTTGTTTTATAACTGACCATGTTGCTTACGCAGCTCAAATAAAACCAAAACCGTTTGAATCGAGACGGAACCCTTTTTTTTACTGAGGGTGAATGCGCCTCATGTTTACGTGCGTGCTTGGGCGCTAGGTTGCTTCCACAGTCTTATCGGTACCCGAACCTTTCGGAGGGCGCTGACCGCGTCGGTGGACAGCTGCGCGGAGATAAAGAGTGCCCCTTCAGTGGCGTATTGGAGGAAGGTGCCGGAAAGCGGTGCTCGGAGTGTATGGTAGGGTGTGAAAGACATTACGGCAGAAAAGATGGAGAGACAGACAGAGGGGGAAAGGGAGAGGTGGAGAACGCACGAAAGAGAGGGGGGAGAAAGAGAGAAAAGGGAGAGTGGTAGGGTGTGAAAGACATTACGACAAAAAAGATGGAGAGAGAGACAGAGGTGGAAAGGGGGTGGTCAGTGGAGAACGCACGGCAAGAAAGGGGTGGGGGGGAGAGGGGGGAGAAAAGAAAAATGGAAGAGTGGTATGGTGTGAAAAAAGACATTACGACAGAAAAGATGGAGAGACAGACAGAGGGGGAAAGGGGGTGGTCAGTGGAGAACGCACGCAAAGAGATGGGGGGAGAGAAAAATGGAAGAGTGGTATGGTGTGAAAAAAGACATTACGAAAGAAAAGATGGAGAGAGAGACAGAGAGGGAAGGGGGTGGATGAAGAACGCACGAAAGAGAGGGGGGAGAAAACGAAAAATGGAAGAGTGGTATGGTGTGAAAAAAGACATTACGACAGAAAAGATGGAGAGAGAGACAGAGAGGGAAGGGGGTGGATGAAGAACGCACGAAAGAGAGGGGGGAGAAAACGAAAAATGGAAGAGTGGTATGGTGTGAAAAAAGACATTACGACAGAAAAGATGGAGAGAGAGACAGAGAGGGAAGGGGGTGGATGAAGAACGCACGAAAGAGAGGGGGGAGAAAACGAAAAATGGAAGAGTGGTATGGTGTGAAAAAAGACATTACGACAGAAAAGATGGAGAGAGAGACAGAGAGGGAAGGGGGTGGATGAAGAACGCACGGCCAAAGAGATTGGGGGGTGGGGGGGGGGGGGGGAGGGAAGCGAAAAATGGAAGAGTGGTATGGTGTGAAAAAAGACATTACGACAGAAAAGATGGAGAGAGA
>JABMCL010002590.1:587500-590000 GCA_018857735.1 Alviniconcha marisindica
ATCAAGCCTTTTCTTTTACAGGTATCGGCCGTGGTCTTTGACCATGCCTTGGGGGAAACAAGACCAGAGACGGTTATAGCATTTCGATGTTAAATAATAAATTCTTTGACACGCTAATCGCAGACAAAAACAAACAAAAACTCGCTAGTTAAACCATGCAAGGACTCTGTGTACTAGAAGTGATTTAGCAACCTGTTCTCCTCTCTCTCTCTCTCTCTCTCTCTCTCTCTCTCTCTCTCTCTCTCTCTCTCTCTCTCTCTCTCTCTCTCTCTCTCTCCATTTCAACATGGTTTGTATGAATGTACATGTACTCAACATACTGTAGCTCATTGTATCCTTAGTTAATAATAGTTTCCCTCATGGGCGAGGGCTGGACCTCGAGTCTTCTCCACTATCCTCGTAAAATAAAGTTTATTCATTGATTCATTGATTCTCTCTCTCTCTCTCTCTCTCTCTCTCTCTCTTGTCTGTCTGTCTGTCTGTCTGTCTGTCTGTCTGTCTGTCTGTCTGTCTGTCTGTCTGTCTGTCTCTCTCTCTCTCTCTCTCTCTCTCTCTCTCTCTCTCTCTCTCTCTCTCTCTCTCTCTCTCTCTCTCTCTCTCTCTCTCTCTTCTTTTTTTCTTGTCTGTCTGTCTGTCTGTCTGTCTGTCTGTCTGTCTGTCTGTCTGTCTGTCTGTCTCTCTCTCTTCTCTCTCTCTCTCTCTCTCTCTCTCTCTCTCTCTCTCTCTCTCTCTCTCTCTCTCTCTCTCTCTCTCTCTCCCCACCCCCTTCTTTCCCCACCCCACTCTGACTCGGAAGCAAACAGCCTCTTACTCCTGGACCTAGCACCGGTCTACCCCAGGTGGAGAGAGCAAGTCAGCGTCCATCTGCCCTTTTCGTCGTTAGACCTGTTTAACGCCGAGTTGTTTCCGGAAAGATACCGGATGAGAACGAGATCCCAGGAAACCGGGGGAAAGGGGTACTCCACCCAACGCGTACAGTCACCACCAGAATGATTTTTGCATTAAGCGAAGAGAGTCAGCGAGCGATGAGGGACATTTTGACGCTTCATTAACTGCGAGGGGCAAGGCCACAAGACAGTGTCCGTCAACCACAACGTTTGACTGAAGAGAAAGGCCCAAAGCCGAAGCAGGGAATCGAACCGACTTCGTCTTCCGCTTTTGACCCGCCTGTCCGCTAGGCCAGACCGGCTCACCCGGCGTCTCTGGCTCTGCGATAGGGTAAACATGTTATTCATCCTTTTTGTTGCTGTTGTTTTGTTGTTGTTGTTGTTTGTTTGTTTGTTTGTTTGTTCGTTTGTTCCAACGCTGCGGCTTTCTGCTCCCTCGCCACAACGTCTGCTTCTCTGCTGGAGGTATGAAGGTATCAATCAGTGTAACTGATGAAAACCGTTAGCTTGAAACGAACTCAGCAAATGACACAATATGGTCTTCACCAGGATCAGATTTTTTTTATATAGACTCTACTCTTTTGGTTTCGGTGAAGGAAAGAGTTGGGAGGGAGGGGGGGGGCCGGCGGTTGGGGGCAAGAATCTTATTCGGCTCCGGGAGGGACTGATGCACCCAACATGTTCTTTATTAAGGGAGTTGATCTTTCTTCTCATCTGTATTCAAATATTACTCTAATCTGATACAGAATGAGTGAGGCATAGAGCGCATGCGTAGAAACAGCAAACAGTGGGAGTTAATTAGCGCTCGAAAGACGTCACATGAAAACAATGTTATTGAAGATATAATACCTTTGGTGGAGTTTATGTGATTTGTATGTACTCACGTGCCAGTGAGAGTTGTCGTCCGTGGGTGATTTGGGTCTTTGTCTTGTTAATATGACGTCTTTCAAACTCTAACTAGCTCCCTTTGGTCAAGTTGTTGATCTTGCTCCGTTTTTATGCCTTCGGGGCTTAAATGTAACGTTTCGACAAGCAATTACTTGCTTCCATTTTTGTAAACTTCGACGTGATTTTTTTATATTTATTTTTTTATCAAGAAGTGACTTGCCACGGCAAATTGCAGAACATTAATCATGTTGTCAACGTATGTTCGTCAAAACAACCAAGAATAGACGTAGACGCATTTAGATTTTTATAACAGCTTATTGTCTGTCTGTAAAATTGATTATACATTTCGAGAATCATCACACAAGGCAGTCAATCAGCACTCGAAATACGTAACACGTGTACAACAACAAAAACCTGTGTCGCCTACGGTAACTCTCACCTGGCATGCGTGTAAATACAAGGCACATAAACTCCATCAGAGGTGGAGTTTTCGTTCCTCATCCTCAGTGAGGATGTACTTCTGGTGGAGTTTATGTACATTGTATTTACACGCATGCCAGGTGAGAGTTACCGTAGGCGACTCAGGTCTTTGTTGTTGTACATGTGTTACGTATTTCCAGCGCTTATTAATTTTTGTTTGTTTGTTGATTCTGCACGAGCGCTCTGGGCTTCGTTCTTTTTCAGATTGATACATTTCTCCTATTAACACGCTAAAAAAATAATAA
>JABMCL010002590.1:602500-607500 GCA_018857735.1 Alviniconcha marisindica
TACCGCAGGGGACAAGAACTATTTTCTTTGCGCGGCAGCATTACGAAATCAATGCGAGTCGGCCTTGGCAAGCAGGAGATTGGCAGTAATGAGAAAGGATGGTCAGCGGTTTAATAATTCAGAGACATTTTCTCTAGCATGCACGGACTTGTTTTACCTCGGGGCCCCGAGCCTGGTTTTCTTTGCAGGCGTTGGGAGGGAATTGATTTGTACGTTGACCTTAGCGAATCACGGCTGTTGTTCTTGTGCAGGACACCCCCCCCTACCCTCTACCCTCCCCGCCCCTTTCACAAAGTCTTGCCACAATCAAAGGCCTAAGCAAAACAAAGACATAGATTTTTTTTGCTTAGGGTGTGTGGAGTTCAATTCTCATTTTTGGCCTTTGTTGTAAAGATTTTGTTTTTATTAAAGGTGCGCGCGCGTGCTCTCTGACACATATCCACACGCGCGCGCGCACACACACACACACACACACACACACACACACACACACACACACACACACACACACATACACGCACGCACGCACGCACGCACGCACCCACATACACACAGCACACGCACACACAGCACGCACGCACACGCACGCACACATCACCACGCCACACGCACGCACACACACACCACACACACACACACACACACACACACACACACACACACACACACACACACACACACACACACACACACACACACACACACACACACACAGATGCAGAGCAGACGTAAATATATCTAGTTCGTGACATAAAACACGTCCATAGAACCTGGACGGTGAAGATCACACGTAGTGAAACTAAAACGGAGAACGTGAATTATTTTCCGTAAAATTATTTTCCGCACATTCTCGACGAAACTGTCTTTATGCCCTGTTTCTGTTGATTGTACAGAACGGTCAGTTAGCTAAATCTTGGATTTAATCGTCCCGTCAAACGCTCAAGGTCACCTCAGGACAAAGTACAAAATGGTACTGTTACCCAGCCTTGATCACAGATCAAAAACAAACGTCTGACAAGTTTTATGCAGCAAGGATGAATGAAGAGATAATCACATGTGTTGTTCTTCCTTAGAACACACGCTGAACAAAGACGACACTTTTACTTCAAATTACTATAATGATAAAATACAGCAAAAACAACAACACCACACTCATCTCTAAACAGAAATCGCCAAAGAACAGAGTACACACACATAGACAAACAGAGAAACAGACAGATCAATTAATGTACATGCGACAAAGCTGGTAACAAACGGCGTTAGGTACGATAAGAACCACAATTTACCAAAGAGCACATAATTTGTGTGTGCATGTGTGCGTGCGTGCGTGCGTGCGTGCGTGCGCGTGTGTGTGTGTGTTGTGTGTGTGTGTGTGTGAGAGAGAGAGAGAGAGAGAGAGAGAGAGAGAGAGAGAGAGAGAGAGCTTGCTGACAGTTCTACGTCTGAAAATCATTGGTAATTATCGTAATCGCTCTGCCTATCATAGCGAGCTGTGCATAAAGTCGTTCAGCTTTAGCTAGGAATTACAGCTGGCTTCTTTGAACTGTTTTTCTATGACCCAGCCACTTCCTCGACACCCCCCCCCCCCCCCAGCCCCACCCCACTCCCCTTCCATACTGTAGCTGCTGCAGGTGCTGAGAAGCCATGGCTATGAAAGGTCCTCCTGTTTTAAGCCCGGGTCAGAACGTAACTTTGTACGCTTCGCCTACTGCCAGAAATTCTGCTTTTGTAGTCTTCTCAGTCCACTCTCATCTCATTCACCTTCATTTTTCCGCCCAGTTCTCTTTCAAGATAAAGTAGCGTACTGTGTCAGTAACAGTGACTGAAAGCCTTACTTGTGATTTCACGGCTTGTGCTGCGGCCTGATCTCGTGCATGTCCTTCGCGGCTGTCTTGGCGGCGATGAGAAACTATCACCCATGTACTTTGCATTTACGTCAGTGTAAGTCTGACTTACCCCTCAGTTCAAACTTAAAATCAGGTGAACTGCGGACAGCGGATCTGACTTTTACTCGTAATTTAAGGGGTACTGTTTTTCGCCGTGATAAGTATAACCTACAAGTTACAGTCACTCATTCAAAATCGCATACGACGAAAGCGCAGTGAGTCTGCTCGAGAGCGGAGAACAGCGCTATATAAAGGCGATCAACAACAACAAATATGACCTTTTCGGTTGACTGGGCATTAAACATCCAGTATCAGTCAATGAACCGTCACAACGAGATCAGCACAGGGAACGAAACTTTGAATGTGCGCCACCCCTTTCCTCTGTAAGACCCTTACATGGAACCGCTAGGATTCGCTCGGAGCTCAGACAGTCCTTGGTCGACCTTAACACAAAGGTCGCTTGCTGGGACGAAGACGAACGAACGTTAGCAGAAAGGTTGCTGCTGGGACGAACTGACGAAGCTTACGACAACGGTTGCTGCTGGGATCAAGAAGAACGAAGCATACCAGAAAGGTCGATGCTGGGACGAAGACGAAAGAACTTCACCAGAAATGTTGCTGTTTAGATGTAGACGAACGAACCTTATCACAAAGGTTGCTTCTTGGATGAAGATGAAAGGAGCTTGCCAGAAAGGTTGCTGTTGGCATGAAGACGTACCAACCTTACCACAAAGATTGCTGCTGGGGTGAAGACGTACCAACTTTACCACAAAGATTGCTGCTGGGGTGAAGACGAACGAACCTTGCTAGAAAGATTGCTGTTGGCATGAGGACGTACCAACCTCACCAGAAAGATTGCTGCTGGGGTGAAGACGTACCAACCTCACCAGAAAGATTGCTGCTGGGGTGAAGACGTACCAACCTCACCAGAAAGATTGCTGCTGGGGTGAAGACGTACCAACCTCACCAGAAAGATTGCTGCTGGGGTGAAGACGTACCAACCTTACCAGAAAGGTTGCTGCTGGGGTGAAGACGAACGAACCTTGCTAGAAAGATTGCTGCTGGGGTGAAGACGTACCAACCTTACCAGAAAGATTGCTGTTGGCATGAAGACGTACCAACCTTACCAGAAAGGTTGCTGCTGGGGTGAAGACGAACGAACCTTACCAAAAAGGTTATTGCTGGGATGAAGATGAGCGCAAAGGTTGTTGCTGGAATAAAGACGAACGAACATTACCAGAGCGTTTGCTGCTGGGATACAGACGAACGAACCCTGCCAGAAAGATCGCTTGCTGGGACGAAGACGAACGAAGCTTACCAGAAAGGTTGCTGCTGGAACAACGACGTTAAGACCTAGTACTTAGAAGGTAAAGCAGGACGTACGTGATGCCATAGAAGAGGAGGCAGAGGGGAAGGGGGAGAGAAATATAAAGATCTTCATCAGAAGGAAAGGACAACTCAGAGTCTAGAGTATAAATTGGCTTGGCTGTCAGAAGGGAACGCAGAAGTGGAACTGAAGATCAAGGAAGGAAGAAAAGTAGGAATCATCACAAAAATGAAACTCCTGCATGGAGGCCGGATAGCCTACGTAGATGTATTGCAGATAGTAGGTGAACGAGACTCGTGGTGGGTTGCCAAGGTAAGATCAAAAGGAGTCAAGGTGGATACATGTGCAGCCGATGTAGAAAAGATTAACGGGACTCTTGGAGAACATTCTACCGAAGTATAATAATCGAGATTCCAGGTCCATAACCTGCATAGGTTGTTGTTGTTGCTGATTGCTTTTCTATAGCGATCTACGTTTTACATAGGTAAGATGAAGGGACTCAAGGTAAATAGTCTAGGTAAGGCGAACGGAGTCAAGATGGATGGTCTAGGTAAGACGAACGTACTCAAGACGGATATAGTCTAATCAAGGTGGATAGTCTAGGTAAGACGAACACGACACAGGATGGATAGTCATTCTAGGTAAGATGAACAGGACTCGAGATGGACAGTCTAGGTAATAAGATGAATGTACTCAAGGTGGATAGTCTAGGTACGATGAACATGACTCAAAATGGATAGTCTAGGTAAGATGAACATGACTCAAGAGGGATAGTCTAGGTAATAGGATGAACGCACTCAAGGTGGATCCGATGAACAGGACTTGGGGGGAAATGGATAGTCTGGGTAAGCTGGACAGGACTCAAGGTGGATAATCTAGATACAGAGATGTAGACGAAGGGACTTGAGGTGTGCTGCCTACGTAAGGTACGCAGGACTCAATGTTGGTAGCCTCGGTATAATAAACGGGACTGGAAGTGGATAGACCAGAGGAATCAAGATGGGTAAGATGAACGGGACTGGAAGTGGTTAGACCAGAGGATTCAATGTCGATAGCCTGATGGGTAAGATGAACAGGATTGGCAGTGGATAGACCTGCGGACTTCAGGTGGCCAGCATGGGTAAGATAAATGGGACTGGAAGTGGATAGAACTGAGAACTCCAGGTGGATAGCCTAGGTACGATGAACGGGACTGGAAGTGAATAGACCAGAGGACTTCACGCGGGTAGCCTCGGTACGATGAACGGGACTGGAAGTGGATAGACCAGAGGACTCAAGGTGGTCAGCCTGGGTACGATGAACTGGACTGGAAGTGGATAGACCAGAGGACTCAAGGTGGTCAGCCTGGGTAAGATACACGGGACTGGAAGTGAATAGACCAGAGGACTCAAGGTGGGCAGCCACGGGACTCCAGGACAAACCAGTAACCGTGATGCGGACGTGCACGAACGAATACGGCGGGACCAGGCATCCGCACACCACGCAATCAGCTCGTCGACATCCCTTGGTGCGTTTTCATTCTCTGTGCTGGCGAGTTCTGGCATCCCGAGGTAGACTATCAGCCTGGAATGAACTTCGATGGGCCGCCAGTGTTGTTATTGCAAGACGCCTGCGTTTGTTTTTATTTGATCTGAATTGGTGATTTCAATGTTGACTAAATAAAAGAATAGTCATGTTGCAAATCCGCCAATATTCCAACCAAGCACAGCTCGCTCTCTCTCTCTCTCTCTCTCTCTCTCTCTCTCTCTCTCTCTCTCTCTCTCTCTCTCTCTCTCTCTCTCTCTCTC
>JABMCL010002590.1:622500-630000 GCA_018857735.1 Alviniconcha marisindica
TCACCAACCAGACACACTGACACCTCGCTGGGTCCATACACACCACTCAAAACCTAACCAGACAGCTATCCTAGTAAAAAACAACAACACACACACACAGAATGGACCGGGCGTTAAAACTGAAGTCAGCGGCCTTTAAATTTTTGTCTCTTCGTTACCCCGCCGCTGAAACTGATCGTGGTTCGAGTCAATAGCAATGGCTGATCTCGATATTCCAGCTCTCAGCCGGCTGCGTTTTCTGGCATTTTAAGCCTGTCTGGGGATTGCTTCTGAAGCTGTGCTTTAAGCAACAATTTTAGGTGATTTCCAGCATTGTTTACAATAGGTGAACACGGAACAAACGAGAGGATGGAGGTGGAAGGAATTTGCATTCGTCCCTAAGACAATCACAAAAATAAATACGGCATAAGCGGATTAGAACGAAGGGGAAAGGGTTGTTGCGTGCTCAGAGAGCAAAAACGTTCTCATGTTAATCCAGTCATTTTCTTCTTGCTCGGCAGCTGTCCAGGAAACGGTCAAAATGTAAACAGTTTCCCAAGCAACGTAATGTCACGTCGAGCCCAAAAGACAACCAGACAGGAACAGAATGGCAATAGGATGTACCTCTGGTGGAGTTTATCATGTACCTTGCATTTACACGCAAGCCAGGTGAGAGTTACCGTAGGCCACTCAGGTCTTCGTTTCTTGTTGTACTTGTGTTACGTATTTCGAGCGCTAATTACCTCCCTTGTGTGTTGATTCTACGGC
This sequence comes from Alviniconcha marisindica, assembly GCA_018857735.1. Taxonomy (NCBI): domain Eukaryota; kingdom Metazoa; phylum Mollusca; class Gastropoda; family Provannidae; genus Alviniconcha; species Alviniconcha marisindica. The sequence goes on from JABMCL010002590.1 coordinate 623,248, forward strand.
CAATATGAATCGCAGATACGTATATCACCATTGTTTTTCTGTTTGTAGAGCGGAAGGTTTCTGCCTGTTCATACACAGCTGCTGTGGCAGAGAATGCGAGGAAGGTGACTTGTAATTCACTCTGACTTTCGACCATTGTCCGGTTTACCTGGCGTTTAATATTGAGAATCAATCGATCGATCTCATGATCCTCCTGCGCAGGAATGTGATGTGTATGTCCACCTCAGTAATCAGCGACTGTGTCCGCCTCTCGGGTCAAACTTAACTAAAAGAAAAACCAAGAAAAGCGAGAACATCGGGTACTCCCCACCCCCTACCCCAGCGCCATCTACAGTCCCTTCCACCATCGTTTCACCACACAACCAGTATTATCTATGATCTATGGAGACTAGGTGGTAGTTGTGGTAGTCATAGCCACAAACGATACGTCGGTTTGATTTACAAATTATAGAATGGGTCGGTTTTACGTTTTCATGGTTTTGGCAGGACGGGCATTGCTCAGTATTGACTGCAGCACATGTACGTTGTTGTCAACTTTCGAACTCTTTCCCTAGGCACCTCTCTCTCTCTCTCTCTCTCTCTCTCTCTCTCTCTCTCTCTCTCTCTCTCTCTCTCTCTCTCTCTCTCTCTCTAATAATGTGAACATTTTCAAACGCCTCGAGGAAACTACCAACACTGATACGAGGCTATCAAGACAAGTTCCAAAGAAAGGACTGGACATAAACATCTGGACAGGAATGAAATTTTATTTCTATTTTATTACGGTGGCTCACATTATTTCGATAGAGAAAAATGTGCCCGAAGTGACCACTTTCTTTGTCCACTCGTTTCGTCTGGCCTTAAGGCAGAATAAAATTAATGCCTGACCCTCAAGTGCCCTGCAGATTGTGCCCCTTTGTGTGAGCGGAGTGTTCTTCACTTTCTTTGTCAACTAGTTTTGTCTGAATCGGTCGATCGATCTCATCCCCCTCTCGTACTGGATGTGCACATCCACCTCAGTAATTAGCACGTGTGTCTGCCTCTCGAGGCAAACCGAAACCAAAAGAGGAACCAAACAGCTGAACCTAAAGCAGATAAGTGTCCTACATCTCATTTTCACCGTTTAACTGTTGTTTTGTAGCTTGAAAAAGGGCCCTACCCCGAAGCCTCGCATGTTGTGTTTTGTCGTAAAAAAACAAAAACAGCGTTCTTTTTAACCTTTGTTATGTGGGGGTGTTTTTTTAGTTAGTTTTTTTTTTTAGTTTTGTCTGACCTTGAGAAAAAGAAAAGAAAAAAACATTAATGCATGACCATCGACTGCCTTGCAGAGCGTTCTTTGCATGAGCGACCTGAGATCAGGGCTAAGGCATGGACAAATATCTGCATAGTTCATAGTTTTCTTTTAAAAGTTACAGCCTCTGAGACAAAGCAAACCGAGAAGTTCAAATCTGCGTCCTTGTAAGCAGATATACTTCGTTACAAGCAAGAGCGGTCTAAGTTTCGTCTTTCTGTTTAGAATTTTGACTCAGGTTTCCGGTGAATTCTCTCGTGATTCCGAAAAGGTGACCCAAAAAGGCTGCTCTCGGTACACTGCACAATTGTTTTTCTAAAGTTTTGTATAATAATAATGTACATTTATCGCGCCGTCATCAACGCCCTGGGCGCTCACATAATACATATTAACCTAGATATGATATTCTATACACATGTAGAGCACAGTCCTATCAAAAACAATTTACATAAAGTATCGTTATACGGAAACACACACACAGACACACAGACACATACACACACACACACACACACACACACACACACACACACACACACACACACACACACACACACACAACACACACCCAAACAGCACATCACAGAATGATTCGAATGTGCATGACATTAATCAGTATCAAACATGATACATGCACGCGCACACGCGCGCGCGCGCACACACACACACACACACACACACACACACACACACACACACACACACACACACACACACACACACACACACACACACACACACGCCGATTATGACTGTAGCAGAAACTGGGTATTGATATTAGTTGGGGCGAAAATACTGTGAGAAGAGGAAGGTTTTCAGTCTGGCTTTAAAAGACAACAGGGTTGAACAGTGTCTAAGGTCTTGTGGTAGTGAATTCCAAATGTGGAGTCCAAAACAAGAGAAGGTGCGAAAGCCAAGAGTCTTGCGTTTGTATCAGTAATTGTTTCACTGCTTGTCGGCGGATATATGACTAGCGTAATTTCATAGGGTCCGGTAGCTGGTGAGCAGTTGGGTCCAGAGTTGTTGGTCTTCCGAAGCTTTATCTGCATTCAATCTGGAGGGCGGAGGGTGTTTTGGGATGAGCTTATCATGACTGAAGATAGAAACAGAGAATAGCGCTATATAGTTGCCACAGTGAAGCTCTTAGGGCTCATCTCGAGACGAGGTGCTCAACAAGTGTACATATAATAACAACAATAAATAAAGATAGTCCCCACATAACTATGTAGCACATAACATCATCTCACTGTAGCCTTTGAGAACATGTGAACTTCTCTTCACCTTATGATTTGCAACTGCCAAAAGGCGGTATTTCGGTTTTAGTATATTTATTTAGTTGTGTGCGTGCGTACGTGCGTGCGTGCGTGTGCGTACGTGCGTGCGTGCGTGTGCGTACGTGCGTGCGTGCGTGCGTGCGTGCGTGCGTGCGTGTGTGGTGGTGTTGTGTGTGTGTGTGTGTGTGTGTGTGTGTGTGTGTGTGTGTGTGTGTGTGTGTGTGTGTGTGTGTGTTTGTTAACTTGGCCCTCACCCACTACAAGACCAGATGTTTTGTCTGTGACGATACAGAGCAATATATCAAAAGCGTTGCTTGCGCGGAACCGACGGCTGAGATTCAAACCTGCGACCTGTTGATCTCAAGTAGTTCTTAACTGAACAATCAAGCGGCACCGTTCACCGCCCCTCCCTGACTGTCGTCAGTACACCAGCTGACGTGTCAGCAACGCATGGTTGAACCACTGATCGGCCCAATCCAAATAAGGGCTACGTTAATTTAGAAATCACCTCGCCGGCGAAAACCATTAACTACAACCTGAGCTATTATTAATTCCAGACTACTGAGCGAGACTGAACTGAGACTTCACTGAGCTGTGACTGAGAGGTTGAGGGCGGATTACCAGTCACTGATTTTAGCCACTGGAAGTGGCGGAGTGGTCTCCTCTGACCTAGTTTCTGTGGCTGGAACCGACGGAGTGTGCAATAAGGCGATACGCGTAAGACCGGCGCGGCCCCCATCATGGCCCCAGCATCTGTCCAAAGCATCGGCTGCACCATCACCTCAGCCCACGTGTACAGGGGGTAGCGGGGATAGCAGGAGGTGGTGGTAGAGGGGGGGAGGGCAGAACTGTGATGGGCGGGAAGTAGGGGAGGGGGAGCGGGGTGGGGGTTGGAGGATGAAGCTGGGATGGGGGTGGGGTTGGGGGTGGGGAGGGGAGTAAGAGTGCTCAGACAGTGAGCGGCTCCTTGGTCGGGTGGAGGCCAGAACTCGCAAGTCCTGTTGGGACTCAGCCAGTTTCTTTGTCAGGGACCTCGTCCTGCGAGGGGTGCTGTGTGTGCAAGTAAGTAAGTAAGTAAACATGGTGCTTAACGTCCCCGTAAGTAAGTAAGTAAACATGGTGCTTAACGTCCCCGTAAGTAAGTAAGTAAACATGATGCTTAACGTCCCCGTAAGTAAGTAAACATGGTGCTTAACGTCCAAGTAAGTAAGTAAGTAAGTAAGTAAGTAAGTAAACATGATGCTTAACGTCCACGTAAGTAAACATGGCGCTTAACGTCCCCGTAAGTAAGTAAGTAAGTAAGTAAGTAAGTAAGTAAGTAAGTAAGTAAGTAAGTAAGTAAGTAAGTAAGTAAGTAAGTAAGTAAACATGGTGCTTAACGTCCCTGTAAGTAAGTAAACATGGTGTTTAACGTCCACGTAGGTAAGTAAACATGGTGCTTAACGTCCCCGTAAGTAAGTAAGTAAACATTGTGCTTAACGTCCCCGTAAGTAAGTAAGTAAACATGGTGTTTAACGTCCACATAAGTAAGAAGTAAGTAAGTAAGTAAGTAAACATGGTGCTTAACGTCCCCATAAGTAAACATGCTGCTCAACGTCCCCGTAAGTAAGTAAATAAACATGGTGCTTAACGTCCCCGTAAGTAAACATGGTGCTTAACGTCCCCGTAAGTAAGTAAATAAACATGGTGCTTAACGTCCCCGTAAGTAAACATGGTGCTTAACGTCCCCTAGTAAGTAAGTAAACATGGTGCTTAACGTCCAAAGTAAGTAAGTAAGTAAACATGGTGCTTAACGTCCCCGTAAGTAAGTAAACATGGTGCTTAACGTCCCCGTAAGAAAGTAAACATGGTGCTTAACGTCCACGTAAGTAAGTAAGTAAGTAAACATGGTGTTTAACGTCCACGTAAGTAAGTAAGTAAACATGGTGCTTATGTCCCCGTAAGTAAGTAAGTAAACATGGTGCTTAATGTCCCCGTAAGTAAGTAAGTAAGTAAACATGGTGTTTAACGTCCACGTAAGTAAGTAAACATGGTGCTTAACGTCCCCGTAAGTAAGTAAACATGGTGTTTAGCGTCCCGGTAAGTAAGTAAGTAAACATGGTGCTTAACGTCCCCGTAAGTAAGTAAACATGGTGCTTAACGTCCCCGTAAGCAAGTAAACATGGTGTTTAACGTCCCCGTAAGTAAGTAAACATGGTGCTTAACGTCCCCGTAAGTAAACAAACATGGTGCTTAACGTCCACAGAAGCCATAAGGCTTCTTAGGGACGAGGAGAAGGGGTGGAGGGAGTGTGGAGGTGAGGGAAGAGGGAGATTATATACCTACCATTACATTGTCACCACCAGAATGACTCCTGCATTAAGATGGGCAGCGGTGTGAGCCATTTTAACATTTCATTAATTGTGAGGGACAAAGTCACAAGACAGTGTCCACAGACCACAACTTTTGAAGAGAAAGGACAGTCGAAGCGGATTCGAACCAAGGTCCCACTGCTTACCAGCCTAACGCCTTACCGCTAGGCCAAACCGGCTCACGCTGCTGTGTATGCCCCCCCACCCCCCACCCCCCTTCTGCATAAGTGAGTGGCTGCTCTTGGCCAATAATTACGCAACCTTACCTTCAGCTCGGAACAAAGACACGCCTTACTGTCTGCAGGTAAAGTGGCCATGCATGCACGCGATTTGCTCAAGACCATACCATGCCCTACGACAATGGACGGCCTTGTAAGGCTCACAGGGACGTTAAACTAAAACCAGCTGATTAAAAACTATAGCGCAGAGCATGTAATAAGCCAACACTGAGAACTTCGTGAAGGGCAATTTTAATGTGATATACGTAGATTATGTCAGTGGGATTTCTCATGTATTTATTTATTTATTTATAAATGACTTTTTACCTGGATATTTGTTTTGCTGCTGTTGTAATCTAATGATGTTTTGTGATTGGTGTGAATGTGTGATGAGTGCACTTGGCACCACAAAACATTCCCAGTGCAACTGCATTGACGATGAAGTTGTACGTATTGAACCTAAGTCGCTACGGTAGTTGTGTTTAGTTTTGTCCTCAGTCACTTTACGCGTTGAAGCCGGGTTGCCAACACGGATGAGTGGTCTCGTGATAGAATGCTCTTCGGGAGAATGGTGCAAATTCGGACATCGTCACCAGGTATCATCACCACGTGTCGATAAGGACCCGGGACCTCGAGAAGAAGCTGTGGGAAGTCTGGAGGCTAAAACAACAACCTTCACAAAAAAGGGAAAAAAATCCGAGGCTGCACTTTCTGGCTTCTAGGGAACCGATAATGGCTGTACAGGATATAACGTGAATTCTCTAAGTTTGGTAATGTTGGTTTCAACGAGCCGCCTCCATTGGCGAGCTCTTCAGGAAACAGGAAATCTATTTATGAAGGGATGCGTCATCTACGAATGCTCTCTCTCTCTCTCTCTCTCTCTCTCTCTCTCTCTCTCTCTCTCTCTCCTCTCTCTCTCATCTCTCTCTCTCTCTCCACACACACACACACACACACACACACACACACACACACACACACACACACACACACACAATACTCACACAACACACACACACACACACACACACACACACACACACACACACACACACACACACACACACACACACACACACACACACACACACACACACACACATACATACATACATACACACACGCGTGCTCACTATCTGTCTCCCTGGATATATCTGCCCCCCACCCCCCCCCCTCCAGTCTCTCTCTCTCTCTCTCTCTCTCTCTCTCTCTCTCTCTCTCTCTCTCTCTCTTACTGTCTCAACCACACCCGAAAGCCTGGATCTTTTAGCCATGTCACCGCCAGTATGAATACTGCGTGTCAGTACGGGTGGCTTGCTCTGTCTTTGCAGAACGTGGCTAGTCCGGCTCAAGCGATCACTCTAACGTGTTATCACTCCACTCACTGCACTTCAAAACACCGGTGGCGATTACAGTAAGGGACCTCAGGGCAGCCGGAATGTCGTTCTAGGAGCAGGCCGAGAGCTTTTGCCTCCGTCGATTGACTGACTGTTGGGGCTTAACGTCCACAGAAACCACAGGGCCGGGGGGTGGGGGGTACCTGTCAATGGCTCGTCCAAGTCCAAAACGCTCTGACCCGCAAAAACAGAAAAGACACCCACCACCAGAACAACAGACACTAACTCGGTGGGGAACTCGCC
>JABMCL010002590.1:637500-665000 GCA_018857735.1 Alviniconcha marisindica
TCATTAGCCATATGTAGCCAGTTCCATATTCATTTCTCATTGTCTTCATTAGCCATATGTAGCCAGTTCCATAATCATTTCTCGTCGTCTTCATTAGCCATATGTAGCCAATTCCATATTCATTTCTCATTGTCTTCATTAGCCGTATGTAGCCAGTTCCATATTCATTTCTCATTGTCTTCATTAGCCGTATGTAGCCAGTTCCATATTCATTTCTCACTGTCTTCATTAGCCGTATGTAGCCAATTCCATGTTCATTTCTCACTGTCTTCATCAGCCATATGTAGCCAGTTCCATATTCATTTCTCGTCGTCTTCATTAGCCATATGTAGCCAGTTCCATATTCATTTCTCATCGTCTTCATTAGCCGTATGTAGCCAGTTCCATATTCATTTCTCACTGTCTTCATTAGCCATATGTAGCCAGTTCCATAATCATTTCTCATCGTCTTCATTAGTCATATGTAGCCAGTTCCATATTCATTTCTCATCGTCTTCATTAGCCATATGTAGCCAGTTCCATAATCATTTCTCATCGTCTTCATTAGCCATATGTAGCCAGTTCCATACTAATTTCTCATTGTCTTCACTCTCTAACCATCTGTTGCCGGGTCTCATTTCTCATTGTCCTCAATCACCACATGTTGCCAGGTCTAACTTCTAACAGTCTTCAATTGTTGATCGCTTTTACATCTAGCGCTGTTCTCCGCTCTCGAGCAGACTCACTGTCGTTGTGCGATCTGCAGTTTGCATTCCAGGGCCTATTCATTTCTCATTGTCTTCAGTCTCTAACCACATGTTGCCAGATATCTTCTCATTGTCTTCAATCACATGTTGCCAGGTCTCACTTCAGTCTCATCGTCTTCAATCACCACATGTTGCCAGGTCTCTCTTCTCTTTGTCTCTATTCACCATCAGTAGCCAGTTCCAAAAGCCTATTTATTTCTCATTGTCTTCAGTCTCTGACAACTTGTTGTCAGATCTTTTTTCTCACCGTCTTCAATCACTACATGTTGCCAGGTATCACTTCTCATTGTCTTCAATCACCACATGTTGCCAGGCCTCATTTCTCACTGTCTTAACTATCACCACATGTTACCAGGCCTCATTTCTCATTGTCTTCAATCACCACATGTTGCCAGGCCTCATTTCTCACTGTCTTCAATCACCACATGTTGCCAGGCCTCATTTCTCACTGTCTTCAATCACCACATGTTGCCAGGCCTCATTTCTCACTGTCTTCAATCACCACTTTGCCAGGCCTCATTTCTCATTGTCTTCAATCACCACATGTTGCCAGGCCTCATTTCTCACTGTCTTCAATCACCACATGTTGCCAGGCCTCATTTCTCACTGTCTTCAATCACCACATGTTGCCAGGCCTCATTTCTCACTGTCTTCAATCACCACATGTTGCCAGGCCTCATTTCTCACTGTCTTCAATCTCCACATGTTGCAGGCCTCATTTCTCACTGTCTTCTATCACCACACGTTGCCAGGCCTCATTTCTCAGTCTTCAATCACCACATGTTGCCAGGCCTCATTTCTCACTGTCTTCAATCACCACTTTGCCAGGCCTCATTTCTCACTGTCTTCAATCATCACATGTTGCTAGGCCTCATTTCTCACTGTCTTCAATCACCACATGTTGCCAGGCCTCATTTCTCACTGTCTTCAATCTCCACATGTTGCCAGGCCTCATTTCTCACTGTCTTCAATCACCACACGTTGCCAGGCCTCATTTCTCACTGTCTTCAATCTCCACATGTTGCCAGGCCTCATTTCTCACTGTCTTCAATCACCACACGTTGTCAGGCCTCATTTCTCACTGTCTTCAATCACCACATATTGCCAGGCCTCATTTCTCACTGTCTTCAATCACCACTTTGCCAGGCCTCATTTCTCACTGTCTTCAATCACCACTTTGCCAGGCCTCATTTCTGCCTTCAATCACCACTTTGCCAGGCCTCATTTCTCACTGTCTTCAATCATCACATGTTGCCAGGCCTCATTTCTCACTGTCTTCAATCACTGTTACCAGATGTCCCTTCTCATTTTTTTTACTCACTGTTAGTCGCCTGGTGCGTGCTCATTTTTCAGAGTCTTGAAGTTAAATGGGCTGCCTCCTTTTCGCTGTTTTCAAAAACAAGATATGTGCAGTTTGTTTAACACTTGCTTCTTAACAGTTAAGTGGTTTTTCGGCGCCTTGGTAAAAATTCAGGTATTTTAGACACGCCCAGACCCACTTCTATCTCCACATCTCCCTTCCCCCAACACACACACATACACTACACACACACACACACACACACACACACACACACACACACACACACACACACACAGTGATAATATGCTGCACCTACGCACGGTTGTTTTAGATTTATTTATTATTATTTTTCCCGGAAAGGGAGATAAAATGTCCACTGCCAACGTACCTGTGGTTAAAAGCCTTACCGTTCCTAGTAGATCGGCATTTCTTCTTCTCTTCCTCCACTTCCTTCTCCTCCTTCGTCCTTGGGTCACACTATGTGGTTCACATAACGTGAACATCCAGTTAGTAACCTCCTCCTCCTCTGGCTTGTGTGTGTGTGTGTGTGTGTGTGTGTGTGTGTGTGTGTGTGTGTGTGTGTGTGTGTGTGTGTGGGGGGCTGTGGGTTTGTTTGTTTTTCCATGTGTGCGTGGGGGTGGTGGGGGTTGTTTGAGAGGGGAAGCGGGGGGGGGAGTTGTGCCTTATTTTTTCTTATGGTTTTTGTTTGTTAAGTTTTGTTTTTAGGGGAAGAGAGAGAGAGAGAACGGGCTGGTGGTCATTCGGGTGGTACTTGTAACTTTACTAAGGCGTTAGTGCAGACAAATCGTTGTTGACACTAGTGTCACGGTATCAAATCTTCAAAGACAGAGCCATACAGTTACGGAATTGCTCACACACTCCCTGGAGTTATTACCGGGACGACAACGACCGTTACGAGCAGTCGGACATATCGACGGACGGAAGGAAGGAAGGGTGGGTCGTGGATCGTGGGTATCTGAAATTACCGTGCAAAACACTATGCTAGGTAGGTAGGTAGGTAGTGTTGCTTAATGTCCTCAGATGTCGGCTGACATATTAGGGACAAGCTGAGACCAATGCCGAAGTATGGTTCAATATAGCTTTACGTCCTCGGAAACCAGAAGGCTCGTTAGGACGGACAGCTCAGGACGGCCACCTCGATTCTCACACAGCTCCTGAACTATGATAAAACGCTATGCTGTTGTGAGGACAGACCATAACTCCCTGCATCGCTTTCCGGCACCTTCCTCCAAGGATGAAGGATGTCGTAAACCAGTGCTCTGAATTTGGACACACAACAGACATTGAATAATATCATGTCTGTGGGACACTGAGACAGACCGATCGAGATGGGTGAGACAAACAGATGGGCGGATCGAGTGGATGGATGGATTGCGATGGAAGGAAAGAGAATCTACGTTACTGGCCCGCTAGTGAACAAATTGACAGACTGATCGTGTACGTTGTACGCCAGAGACTGGGAGAAAAGGACGGTTGGGTGTACCAGCAGACAGGCATGCAAACAGGCAGACAGACAGACAACGCACGCTTGTATTCAAATTCACAATCCGCATTCCACTCTCTCACGTGTGAGATAGTAGAAACAAGAAGCGTGGAAATCGATACAGCACTTCTCATAATTATTTTTAACCTACGTCTAACAATAGCCGTACCTCAATCCTGCCTGTGGCTATGCCGTTAACCCCTTCACTGCCCCAGCCTGTAACATCTCCGGGCGGAAAAGTTCACACATGCACGCCTGCAAACAGTATATTTGATGGTCCTATAACAAATCTAGTTTCAAAACTGTGCATTTCGGTAGAAATCCTTTCACGTGCTCATGCGAAGGGGGGGGGGGGGGGAACCTTAATGGTTTCAAGTTTGGCGCTTTCGTTGGTCATTTTCCGAGTGACGGCGTGGCAAGCATGGCAGTGAAAGGGTTAATACCCGCTTCTTTCGGTCCGACACTAAATCATGCACGTAACGGGGTACTCTGCAGAAAGAGACACGAAGCAAATTTCAAAACCAGATCTACGGAGAAACAGAAGGTGGGAGAGGGGGGAACAAAGAGAAGAGGGAGAGACAGACAAACAGAGAGGGGGTAGAGAGGGGGGCGGGGGGGGCGGGGTGGGGAGAGAGAGAGAGAGAGAGAGAGAGAGAGAGAGAAAATGAAGAAAAGCAGGCAGGCAGCAGGCAGAGAGACAGACAGACAGGCAGGCAGACAGACAGACTGACAGACAGACAGACAGGCAGAGAGATTGACTGGCACACAGACAGAGAGGGAGAGAACAAACGAGGTATTTCGGTCAGTGTTGAAACCTAAGAAGCTCGTGGAGACCTCGGAGCGGTTTTGGCCGGGTAGCTGAGCCGTGTGTTACCATGGGGCAACTTTTTTTCCTGCATCACTTTGGCTGTTGTCCATTGACCCAGTAACCCATAACCGTCCAGTCAGCAGCCGAGACCCACGAGTCACAACAACTGTTTTCCATTTCATCTTGTTGTGTTTGCTTTTTTTCCTTCTCCCTCCCCGCTACTGCGTCAGAGGTGGTGTTGGGTCACAATGGAGGGGCAGGGTGGGGAGGACGAATGGTGGGGGGTGAGGTGGGGGGTAGAGGTGGGGGGGGGGGGGGTAAGGGGGGTAGCGGGGTGATCGGCGCCTGACGATGGATGGCGAGTTTTTTTGTCTTGTACTCTTGTGCCTGATGCCGCCGCGGCATTCCTGAATAAATGAGTTGGGTGGTGAGCGAGAGAGGTGATAAATTTTCACCCGTGTTAGTCGGTACCGTGTTCATGAACAAACGGCGGCGCAGACATACTCCGTCAGGGGTCTTACACACACACACACACACACACACACAGGCGCGCGCGCGCACGCGCGCGCACGCGCGTGTACGGACACATACACAGACGCGTGCGCGTGCGGACACACACACACACACACAGGCGCACGCGCGAGTGCGGACAACACACTCGCATGCACGCACATAAAGTTACTCTCTCTCTCTCTCTCTCTCTCTCTCTCTCTCTCTCTCTCTCTCTCTCTCTCTCACACACACACACACACACACACACACACACACACACACACACACACACACACACACAACACACACACACGCACACGCGCACCGTGGCAGAGAGAGAGAGAGTGAGAGACAGAGACAGAGAGAAAGAAAGACAGAGACAGAGAGAAAGAAAGGTTAGGCCTAGTATGTACATCTGTAATACGGATAACTGCGCTGGAATGATTTCTAGTTCTAAACCGTATGTTGTGATCCTCGGTGAACAAAACCGTCCCTGGAGAAAACCGTCCTACTTGTTCTCGTAACTTAGACTATGTATGATAACGCGGAAAGAAGAGTTGTGGTTCTTGTTACTGCACGTTTTGACCACAATGTCGAAGTCTGTCCAGAGTGGATGAAGACAACCCCTACCCCCACACCCACACCCCTCCAACCCCGCTCCCGTCCCAGAAGATAATTAACCCCTTCACTGCCCCAGCCTGTAAAAAATTTCCGGGCTGAAAGGTGTGCGCGCGCGCACACACACACACACACACACACACACACACACACACACACACACACACACACCTCCAAACAGTATATTTGATGGTCCTATAACACATCTACTTTGAATACTGTGCATTTGCATAGAAATCCTTTCAGATCCTGTGTCAGATCATGCGAAGGGAGCAAAAAAGCCTTTATTGGTTTCTCGGCACTTTTGTTGGGAGTTGTCCGATTGGACGGCGCGGCAAAGCAATGACACTGAAAAGGTTAACATATATGGATAACAGACGGTTGTTGATCTGAGACCATAACGATCTGGGTGTCAAAAATCATTTACCGGCAATAAAAATACGCATTTCGGGCAGTCAACCATTCGGCGGTACAACCATGACTAAAGGTAAAAATTTTATGGAAAAACGCAATGTTGATTTTCCATTAACGTTGGGGTCTTCGTCATTTACCGGTAAAAAAGTATTTCGGGCAGTCAACCGGTCGGCAGATATAACCCTTTTAAATTAAAAGGGAAAAAATTAAAGGAAAATTTTGAATGCTCTCCTCACGTTTCGCCACTCACTTTTATGGAATACACCGTGGTCTGCAGCATCACGCCGTTAACACAGAACAAACCGTCCCTTGAAACCCCCCCCCCCCCCTCCCTTACACACACACACACACACACACACACACACACACACACACACACACACACACACACACACAACACACGACACACACACGCACGCACGCAATCTCTCCTCTCTCTCTCTCTCTCTCTCTCTCTCTCCTCTCTCTCTCTCTCTCTCTCTCTCTCTCTCTCTCTCCACACACACACACACACACACACACACACACACACACACACACACACACACACACACACACACACACACACACACACACACAGCGCCTCGGCCCCACCCACACACAAAAATTCAAATTTATTTCAATTTAAGACTGCCTCACTCTCGGAGGCAGCGCGCGCCACACACCTTGAATGATCACTATACATTACCGACACGACCAGACAGCGAAACAAAAATAGTCACCGCTCCAAAAACAAACCCAAAATCCCATTGCCCGTACCCCCCCCCCCCCCCCCCCCCCCCCCCCCCACCCCCATGGCCAAAAGCGGTTCCAGCTGATAAAAGACTAATTATCGTGGGTCAGGGGGGGGGAGGGGGGGGAGGAAGTTGGGGGGTGTAGGGGGGAGGTGGATTCAGGAGGCGGGCGGGGTTCAATCACTGTGTGGATAGATAATGGACGAGACCGCTTACATGCTAAATCGGTCAGTGAATTGGCTACGTGACATTTGATTCTTTTCAGAGTGAGTACAAAGGGGCGATACTGTATGGCCAACCACGGCTGAATGACCAGTGCTCTGGTTTTACGGACTTTGGCGTTGTGCCAGGAGACATGGGGCGGGTGAGGGGGGGGGGGGAAAATCATGACCGAGAAGCGGGACGATGATAAAGAAACAGGACGATGACAGAGCACAATTGGAGACGATGACCCCAAAAAATGGTGTGTGTGTGGGGGGGGGGGGGGGGGGGGGGCGGCATGTGGTAGAATGAAGACAGGGTGACAATGAAAAAGAAGAGAACGATGGTGACAAAAAAGGGAAAGATGACGAAGAAAGGGATCATCACAGGAAAGGGAGACGATGATAGAGAAGGGGGACGATGACAAAGAAAGGGTGACAATGAAAAAAAAGAACGATGACCAAAAAACAAGAAGAAAGATGACGGAGAAGGGAGACAATGACAAAGAAATGGTGACAACGAAAAAGAGAATGATGACCAAAAAAAGGGAACGGTGACAAAGAAAGGGATCACGACAGAGAAGGGAGACGATGACAGAGAAGGGGGACGATGACAAAAAATGGAACGATGAAGAAGGGGAACGATAACAGAAGAGGGAGGAGGGGGTGTGGGGGGTGGGTATGCCAAAGATCGGATGGGGGGGGGGGGGGGGGGGGGGGGGGATGCCAGTGATAGGAGACGATCAGGGGTCGAACAACAACGGAGGCTGAAAGATGAAACAAATGGTGATGATAACAAAGAAGGGAGCGATGACACAGAAAAGGACGACGACGGAGAAGAAGGACGAGGACGAAGAAGGAAGATAAAAGCAGTTCAAGGGGGTGATGACGCAGAAAAGGGACAATGACAGAAAGGGGAGACGATGACTGCAGTTGTGATGAATAACGTTAAACAGAACAGGGGCTGTAAGTGGGATATTCTCGGAGCTGGTTAAGTCAGCCTGTTGCGCGAGTTAGAATGGTACGAGATAATATATATATATATAAACACTGCTGTTGTCTTTGTCCGTCTTAACCAACACTGAGCGGACAGAAATTAATACATAAATTAATGTAGAATACGAAGAGTTAGTTCTTGGATTTTAAATCCCAGTCAACTCCATAAGATCGTCTCGGGATGAAGAATACACTGCAGAAGAACGAGAAAAACAAGAACAGAAGAGAGGCACCTAGCAAACTCGCAGTGATTACATATAGAGAGAGAGATAGAGAGAGAGACTAACTCGCAGTGATTACATATATAGAGAGAGAGAGAGACAGACAGACAGACAGACAGACAGACAGAGACAGACAGAGACAGAAACAAAGACAAAGAGATACAGAGACAGAGAGAGACAGAGACAGAGAGACAGAGACAGTGATATCCCTTTGTGATTTTGAGAAGTCTCACGTGACTTTGAAAATAGGTCATGGTCGCCGAAATTGGTATGAGCGTGTGCTGCTTGTTATGTGCTATATTGTCTAGAGTGTCAAAAACGGTTTAAGATTTTTGCCGAGAAATAAAATGCGTCATTTCCCTTTAAAAAAAAAAAAAAAAAAAAAACTATAACAAACGTGATCATTTTGCATTACATATACAGAGTTATGTAAAGAAAAACGGTCACGCTTGTTCACTGCGATATTTTCAGCCATGTAAAGTTTCTTCGTCCTGAGATAACGCTGTGCGTTAACATCCAACAGCTAGCTAACTAACTTGACCTCCACTGAAATAAACTCTGCCAGGACAAAACTGACAAAACACTGACAACGCCACGATGCAGCCAATCGCAATGCCCCTTGCAGAGAAGGTTGGGAACGGGAGGGGGGTTGGGGGGGGGGGGGGGAGGGATGGGGGGTCAGCAATTAATTGACTGAAAAGGCCTGGCTTGCATGAGTGAAACAATAAATACACTCAGCAGCAGGCCGCATCATTGCCATCAGCAGATGACTGCCAGCTACGCTCCATAACAATAGCTGTGGACGCCGCCGCTCATCACAAACACAGCCAGCAAGCAGTCTCAATGCGGATCATCAGTCTCGCGCGTGTATACTATTGACTGGCGCGAAACAAAACGCCCAACAACAGGAAACTGGAACAAAAAAACAAAACTAAACCAAAACAACAGCGACGCAGGGATTGCCAGCACTAACAGAAGTTTACGATGTGTAATCGTTACTTAATGACGCGAGATGAGATGTGCTGATGATCTTGATGGGGGGGAGGGAGAGAGGGGGGGTGACCGAGACACAGAGACAGAGAGAGGTAGACAGAGACAGAGACGCATCAGCCGCACCGGGCTTCCGCAGAACGATCGACAGAGACGTGTGTGTGTGTGTGTGTGTGTGTGTGTGTGTGTGTGTGTGTGTGTGTGTGTGTGTGTGTGTGTGTGTGTGTGCATACGTGTGTGTGAAGTGTACGTGTGCGCGCGCGCGCGCGGTGTGTGTGTGTGTGTGTGTGTGTGTGTGTGTGTGTGTGTGTGTGTGTCGCGCGCACACGCGCGTGCGCGTCCTTGGTGTGTGTGTGTGTGTGTGTGTGTGTGTGTGTGGTGTGCGCGTGCGTGCGTGCGTGTGTTTACTTGCTGGATTAGGACAGACAACGGATACAACACAACTTCAGTTTTGCATTTCTGACGCGCCAACGACCTTGAAAATGTTTCACATCAACTTAGATTTGCCCGGCCAACTTGAAACTGGGGCATTCTCTTACTGATACATGTATTCTCTGATTCAATCAGAGCTCCAAACTGACGATTCAAGCTTCCTGCAAAACAAAATATGGAGGGTGGAGGAAACAAGATTCTGTGCATGGAAAACTTCCTTGTTTAGTTAGGGGTTGTTGTTTTGTTCTTATGTTTTTTGTTTGTTTGTTTTCGTTGGAAATTCTAGACACTTCAGTCTCCGACGAAAGGTAGCTGCAGCCGAGTAGCGCTACCATGTCTGATCACTCCCGTCGGCAACACTTGTAAAATTGTGAAAGAATTCTATCAGGCCAACGGGTTGTTGTTGCTTTCTCGCCGCGACGGGTTCTCAAAACTCCATTCTTTCGCATCTCAAAGCCTCACGCCGGATTGTACGGAGTGTCGTTGTGGACAGATCTATACTACAGGCATAGAATTAAGACTGCCATATTCCAGTCTCCTCGGCGTTCACGTGCCGTGTCTCAGAAATCTCGATACAGGAGTACTGCAACGTTTGACGTCGGCTGATCGAGTTTAAGCGGTGCTGTACCAAGGTGAGGTGTGATGTGGTGTGGTGTGGTGTGTGTGTTGTTGTTGTTGGTGGTGGTGGTGGTTGGTGGTGTGTGTGTGGTGGGTGTGTGGTTGGTGGTGGTTGTTGTGTGTGTGTGGTGTGTGGTGGTGTGTGGTGGTGGTGTGTGTTGTGTGTGTGTGTGTGTGTGTGTGTGTGTGTGTGTGTGTGTGTGTGTGTGTGTTGCGAGGCTTTCTCGGTCGCGCGACTATTTTCACTCAAAAAAAAAAAAAAAAAAAGGTACTCTGGTCTTTGAGGGCAATTCCTTGTTCAGTGTTATGGGTCAGGAAAGTTGTGAATTGGCAATGGCTTAAATGAAAACAAAAGAAAGTGCTAGCGGTAGCATCAGCAGAACTTTGAGCACAGCATTATATGGCCACATGTTCGTGTCAGACCGCAACGAACTTTTACCGCTTAGGGATCGAGATTTACAAGAACGTTTTCTTGAGCAGGAACTCCACGGAACCAAATAGACTGTTTACACAAACTGCGCCATATTGTGCAATTACACGGAAAACGCCCACATCCTCACCTCTGCCTCTCAACCCCCAAAGCATTTACTGTAGTGTTCTCAAGTTAGTTAGCTAGTTACTTGTAGTGGGTGTTTTGAGCCCAGCCAACCACAGAAGATTGCATGAGGGCTAAAAGCAAGCCGCTTCAGTTGATCAAATCCTAGTTATTCTGTTCTCAAGTAACACACACACACACACACACACACACACACACACACACACACACACACACACACAAAGCACGCACACACACAAGCACGCACACAGCAGTTACCTGACGCACACAAACACACGCACGCACACACACTTACACACGCGGAACGCACACGCACGCATGCACACGCGCGCGCGCAAACTCGCACACACACAGAAAAAAAATAAAGAATTGGCTGTGTCCCTCCCATACCCATTATCCAACAACAAAATAATAAGACGCCATCCTCCATAAAAATTAAAAATAAATTATTATTTTTTAAACGCGTCTAATCAGGAAGCGGCAAATGGATTACCCCCTTACCTGTGCTAGAGAAGGCGACACTAAACAACACTACATGCTGCAGTGTCTGTGCCTGTGCTTGCGGCAACGCACGGGTCAGCGACCTGGGCCGGTACTAACAGCAACATTTTAGAGCCAGCCTCTTAACAGCAGCAGTAGCCGTTCGTTACCTGACAAGAGTGACCCGTGCGCCGCGCGCTACCTTGCGGCCATCAAGTACTTCCCGGCGCCGACCCCATGTCGGCTTAGAGCAAGGGACCTCACTCGCTTGGAGCCAAGATTCCAGACAGACAGAGGGAGAGAGAGAGGGAAAGAAGCAGTTGACCAACTTTCCCGCTGCCTGGAAAATCAGCGCAAAAGGGCTTGTTTTCTCTCTCTCTCTCTCTCTCTCTCTCTCTCTCTCTCTCTCTCTCTCTCTCTCTCTCTCTCTCACACACACACACACACACACACACACACACACACACACACACACTGCGGACACACACATGCGTGGACATGGGTTGGTAGAATTCACAATCTGTGTTAATTCTGTCTCTCTCTCTCTCTCTCTCCTCTCTCTCTCTCCCCGGAATCTCGACTCCAAGTGAGTTGGGTGGATTTGTTTTTGTCTCCCCCGAATCTCGACTCCAAGTGAGTTGGGTGAGTTTGGGGTTCTTCTCCCCCTTCTTTTTTCGTTTTTTTTTTTTTTCCTCGTCTACTCCATCTCTGGAATTTCGGCTCCAATTTTTTTTTTTAAAGAAGAAGAAGAAGAAGCTTATTTAACCTTCCCCTGCTGTCGTCGTCGAATTATTGCCGCTTATTATTTGTGCTCTAAATATGAGAAATACACCACACCCACGCTATATTTTCACATGCAACCTTTCAACTGAACTTTGCCGGATTTTTTTGATTTTTTATTTTTTTATCCTTCGCTACTTTTCGACTTCTCTCACTACAAACATTTTGCATCTCTGACATTTCACCTACAACAGACGGTTGGCACACAAGGATATGACAATCACGGACTAGACAAGGGTAGTGTTGGATCAATATTCACGGTTCATAGTCTTGTTTGTTAATACACCACTACTATGCTCCTACTGTTATGATTTTATGACCGGTTTTCATCTGGCTCTCCGTTTGTGTTCGCTGTGTATTTGATTTTTAAAATTATATATATATATATATATATATATATATATATATATATATATATATATATATATATATATATACAGATTTTATTTTTTGGTACGCGTTTTGGTCTTTTGGTAAGACACAAAATTATGACTTTTTTCTTTTCTTTTTTTAATGATCATTATTGTTAGCATTATATCACTGATGTTGATTACTCGTACTCATTGTTAACAGATAAGTAAATCCACATCAGACTAGAGAAAGTACGATTTAGCATTTCTTTATCTTCTTGCTTGAACAGAGAGCGTAAAACCACATCAGACTAGAGAAAGTACGATTTAGCATTTCTTTGTCTTCTTGCTTGAACAGATAGCGTAAAACCACATCAGACTAGAGAAAGTGCGATTTAGCTTTTCTTTGTCTTCTTGAACAGATAAGCAAAACTGCATCAGACCACAGAAAGTACGATTTAGCTTTTCTTGGTCTTCTAGCTGCTTGTTTCCATGCTTACAAAGTTACTACTATAACAGGCCGCTCGTTTTGTTTTGTTTTCGGTTGTTTTGCTTTGTTTTTCTCGTTTTTTTCAGTTTAGTTCAAGATGGTACCGATGCACTCGGAAAAGCCCATACGCGCTCCACCCCGTCTTTAAGCGTCCCCGATGTTTCTTCACATTCCTATAGCAAGCAGTTTTTGTCACGGTCGTCGCCACTGAAGACACACAACTGGCTTAGCGTCCGCCTCCGAGGGACTATAGATGCTCATTCCGCCAAGAGGTGTAGGCTACGACATAAACGGTGAATCGGACTTTGCGTACGATTTCAAGACTTGTACGTACGACTTGCACGCGGTTCGCCCTGGCGTGACCTGTCCGGCTGACTGGGCGTTAAACAGCAAGACTCGGTCAATCAACTGGCCAGTCGGTCAACCAATGGGCCAAGGATACAAGGGTATTTGTTCGCCAGCGACACAGGAATTTGTAGAAATCCAGACTAGGAAGACAGAGTGCGTCGTTCCACTTGGACCAAACCCCTTCACTCTGGCAAGGTCTAGGACCGTTCGACCGTGCCTGTATGTGTGTTACTTGGTTGGTTTGGGGTGGGGTTTTGTTGTCGGTTTTAGTTTCTTTTGTTTGTTTGTTTGTGTTTTACTTGTTTGTTTGTTGTTTTTGGTGTGTGTGTTTTTTCAGGGTTTGCTGTTGTTGTTTTTTGTTGTTGTTTTGTTGTTGTTTTTGGGGGGCGCTTGCGTGTGCTGGCGCGCGTGTATGTATATGTGTGAGACGGTTCTTCTTCTCTAGTTCCGCTTCTCTCTCTCTCTCTCTCTCTCTCTCTCTCTCTCTCTCTCTCTCTCTCTCTCTTTTAAGGTCGGGACCTCATTTTTGTTCCGAGGCCGGGGTCGAGAGTAAAAACGACACCATTAAAGACGCCTGGTATTTAACATTACAATCCAATCAGGATGTACATTGTCTCGTCGTTTGCACCTGAACCGCTCTGTTGTCATTGCTTGGCTCGCTTGCTCTGTCGCGGCTATCGAGCCGACTTACACAGCATGCATTGATTGTTCAAACCCCAGTCAGTCAATCTGTAGTTCAGCGCGCACGGTGCCGTCACGGCATGATACCTCTTCCCCCCCAGTCTATGAAATGAGTTCGTCCGGGCGGAAAAACAAAAGTATGATCCGTTGTTCTAGACCTGTTCACGAGTCAATGACGACCCGTTTCACTTTAATTTCTTTCTCTCTCTCTCTCTCTCTCTCTCTCTCTCTCTCTCTCTCTCTCTCTCTCTCTCTCTCCTTCTTTCTTTCTTTTTTGTTTTTTTGTGCGTGGCTTCTTCTTTTTTCTTTCTTTTTTAATTCCCTTATTCCAGTTGGGCGTGTCACTTCAGCGGAATGTCTCTGGCTTTTTCCAATACGCGGCCTACTTTGCACTGAAACGTTCCTTCCGGTGACGTCCCGCTGTGGTGAAGTCTTTTCGTCCGTTCACAAGCCACACTATGAAGTCTCCGTCACCTGCTCCACTGGCACCGCATCCGCCGGGACACGCAACACCGAGACGGCATAGAGCTCTCTCTGGGTGGAGAGACAGACAGACAAAAGAGACAGACAGACAGACACCATGAGATTTTTAGACTACACCGTGATGGAGAATCTCTGTGGGTGGAGAGACAGACAGACAAGAGAGACAGACAGACAGACACCATGAGATTTTTAGACTACACCGTGATGGAGAATCTCTGTGGGTGGAGAGACAGACAAAAGAGACAGACAGACAGACACCATGAGATTTTTAGACTACACCGCGATGGAGAATCTCTGTGGGTGGAGAGACAGACAGACAAAAGAGACAGACAGACAGACACCATGAGATATTTAGACTACACCGTGATGGAGAATCCCCTGTCTGTCTGTCTGTCTGTCTGTCTGTCTGTCTGTCTCTCTCTCTCTCTCTCTCTCTCTCTCTCTCTCTCTCTCTCTCTCTCTCTCTCTCTCTCTCTCTCTCTCTCACTGAGGCCCCCCATGTCTGGAACACCCTTCCTCCTCACATCCGAAACGGCAGTTCTCTGTCACAGTTCAATTTTTGTTTTGTTTTTGTACTTCGTCCGGTGCCGGGAATTCGGGTCGCCTTACCTGGGTAAGGCACAGCAGCCGCAAGAGCAGCGCTACCCTTTCATATTAGTGTGTGTAGTATTTTCATGTGTCCAAACAATGATATGGCTTCTTTTGGCGGACCGGGGGGGGGGGGGGGGGGGGGGGGGGGGTGCGGAGGGGTTAATGTGTGCACAGCTGTTGATGCATGCGATTGTACGCGGGGGGCTTTACGGACACCGTAAGAGAGTTTGCACTGGTAGTTGACTCGGGGGAGGGGGGGGGGGGGGGGGGGGGGGGGGGGGGGAATACCTTGCCGTACCTGGAACTCAAACCCGCGTCAGTATTCTGCGAGACACTTTTTGAAAGGAAAAAAAAGGCTAAAGAAAAAAAAAAAAGCTTTTCTCATTCGGTCCTAAAATGAAATGCCATAAAATTATATCATGACGACGATCATTGTAGGGAACTTTCATACTCCACATCCTCGCTATTTTCTCGTTTCCGTGTGTGCGAGTTAATATGGCTGTTTAACTGACTATTGAAAATTAATCAGAGTAAATACATAACAGGGTTAGAAAGGTCAGGTAGGTTGAGAAACGGCAACCGGTTTGCGAGAGGGTGAATAAGACAAACAAAACAAAATTTGATCTCTCTCTCTCTCTCTCTCTCTCTCTCTCTCTCTCTCTCTCTCTCTCTCACGCACCCCCCCCCCCCCACACCCACACACACACACACACACAACACATTTAATTCAATCAAGAACCGAAAACAGTGGCAACCTAAAGATTGCAGAAAAGGGAGAGGCGAGGAGAAAGAAAAACACACAAAAATCAAAGTCTTAAACAAATCAGAATTACGGATGATCTTGAACTACCTTTCTCTGCGTGTCAGTTTTTTGTTATCAGGAAAACAAAAGGCATCCATTAATTTGCCCTCGGGAGGAATCAAGAAACAACACGACGGAAAGGTCAGCGTGGATTGACAAAACGATAATCAATTACGAACCTCTCTCTCTCTCTCTCTCTCTCTCTCTCTCTCTCTCTCTCTCTCTCTCTCTCTCTCTCTCTCACACACACACACACACACACACACACACACACACACACACATAAATGCGCAAACACACACACACACACACACACACACACACACACACACAAACACACAAACACACACACACACACACACACACACACACACACACACACACACACACACACACACACACACACACACACTGGATGGATGGACAAGCCAGAAACTTGAAACTGACAGTGAACAGACACTATTGCAAGAGAGGGGCTAGGGCCGACTGGTTTAGTTAGTACATTGTATGCCGTTTTAAGCTGTGCAAATTAAGCTTTGCATAGTCAGAACGCTCGTGTGTGCGGGTGCCTGTGTGTGTACGTGCGTGCGTGCGTGCGTGTGCGTGTGTATGCGCTTAGAATAGCCTCTATGGACAAGATTTTGCGCTTTACAAACAGAAATTCGCCTGGGATCACCAGGCCAACTTTCAACGCCGGCCGCGCCGTCAGTAATCTCAGTGTGAATTTTGTTGCCACGGTAATCACAGAGTCCCGCGCCGGGTCGGGGCCAGGCTTTCAGAAGGCAGCAAAAGCCAGTAAACATGGTGTTTAACGTCCACAGAAACCATAGGGCTTATTAGGGACTGGGAGTAAGGGGGGGGGGGGGGTGAGGGGGTATGGAATTAGGGAAAGTGAGGGAGTTTATTTACCTATCGCTACACTGTCACCACCAGAACGACTCCTGCATTTTAAGGTTTCATTGATTGTCAGTGAGAGACAAAGTCACAAGACAGTGTCCACAGACCACAACTTCTGAGGAGAAAGGAGAGCCGACTGAAGCTGAATCGAACCGAGGTCCCTCTGCTTACCAGCCTAACGCCGCCTTACCGCTAGGCCAAACCGGCTCACGAGAAGGCAGTAAGTAAATAAACATGGTGCTTAACGTCCACAGGAACCGTACGGCTTGTTAGGGACGGGGAGAAGGGGGGGGGGGAAGGGGGAAGGGGTATGGAGGTGGGGGAGGAGATTATATACCTATCGCTACACTGTCACCACCAGAATGATTCCTGCATTAAGATGGGCAGCGATGAGAGCCACTGATTTTAATGTTTCAGTAGGAAGTGATGGACAAGGTCACAAGACAGTGTCCACAAACCACAACCTTTGTGAAGAGAAAGGAGAGCCGAAGCGGTATCAGTCGAACCGAGGTCCTTCCGCTTATCAGCCTAACGCCTTACCGCTAGGCCAAACCGGCTCACACGAGAAGGCAGCCAGCGGCACTGACTCGACTAAATAGCCTATCTGCCCTGGGTTGCCACCAAGACGTCGCTGAACAAAATAAATAAAATAAAACGCGTAACACTCCGTGTTTCCAACACTAAGAAAGGTTGTGCAGATTGTAAAGCGGGCCGCTTTGTTTGCAATCGTGAATGCGGCGTGCGTGCGTCTGACAAAGAAAATTCCACGTCTGCGCCGCGCGCGTCTCACGCTAGCCAAGACTCAGCGCAGTAACTCCGGGTTACTTCCCTTCAATCTTGACTGACAAAAGCCAGACAAACAAAACAACAAACGTTTAAAATCTATAGGTGTTTAGTCTTAGTGTGAGAAGCAGAACGACAATAGTTGGGTAACCTTTAACTACTGTAAAGCTCTGCTACTGTCAAGTTCAAGATTACCAAAGATCTTCCCCGGCTGCGACTCGGACGGAAAGATGGCGCACGCGCGGTGCCGATCTTTGGGACTGAAGCGAGGTCAGCGCTCGCTGGCTGAATCTTCCTGCCACGCCCCACTGGGGATGGCACTGAGCGGGACTGTGCCGTTGCCGGTAGTTGGTGTCTTTTCAACTGACAGTACGCAATTGCAGCGTCCGTATTTTGCTGCTCCGAATTCTATTTTACAGTTTCAGCCCCCCCCCCCTCTCCCCCCCCCCCCCTTTCTATGGTTTGTCAACTTTTCTCTCTTCTAATCATCGTCAATTGCAATGGAAATGAGCTTGGCGACATTTGAACTTTAGTAACGCAAGTAACGCGTGCGCGTCAGCATGACCTGTGCCGGCCTATGCCACGGTGGTGTGTGTGTGTGTGTGTCAGTGCGAGGTGTGTGTGTCAGTGCGAGTGTGTGTGTGTGTGTGTGTGTGTGGTGTGTGTGTGTGTGTGTGTGTGGTGCGCGCGAGTGTGAGTGTGTGAACTTCAGTCAGTGACAACTTACTACACACACACACGCTGACGGCGGCATCACACACAATGACGACCTGTATCGGATCACTGACACAAACACAACCGGAACATCATAGATCTACATGACTGGGCGTAAAACACCAATTTACTTACCGTACTTACATAGACCTACTTGCGTTCACTGAAAAGGGAAAACGGCAATGCAGAAGCATAACAAGATCAGGCTGATGTAAACCCACAGTGTCATCTCAGCAGATGAGAAAATGTGCCGCGCGCCGCTCTGGCGCCGCCTGCACTATCAACGAACACTGCAATTCATTCAGGTGCCGGAAAATAAATCAAATTAGCTGCCCGGAAAAAAACTAAACTCACGCAACTTTTCTTCCCTTGGAAATTTGGGGAAGTGGGGGGGGGGGAGGGGGGAGGGAGGAACTGACATTATCTAGGCCACTTTACGCTGGAATTTGTGATGCCCTATCAGTGCTACCACACACTTTCCCGCCATTCTTTCAGTTTCTCTCTATTGCTACCAATGTCCGGCGCCTCAGTCAGCTGGCCTTGATCATGCTAGGGGGAAGGGGAAGATTTGGGGGGGGGGGGGGTACAGATACTTCCGGTATCGCGTTTCTGTACCGAGTGCGGGGTCTAGGGGAAAAAAGGCTTCGAGATTACCAGTCCAGTTGTGGTCTGAACTCCGCGGGTCTCGTGACGAGAGTCGACTTAGATTTCCAATTCAGCCCTCTGACATGGTTTTACGACACTAGAAGCGACAACTCCGCGTAACCGCCTTTATTTATTTACTCTTTTCTTTTTTCTTTTTTTCGGTGGGGGGGGGGGGGGGGGGTACTTACTATGTATATGATTTTTCAGCGTCAGGATGCGGCTCAGCTAGGGCCGAATTCGTGTCGTTTTCTTCTGCCTCTTCCGGCAAAAAGACGACCACCGCCAAATGAGCAGCTCGACGTCATTGATCCAAGGGAAACAACTGCTCCATGAAGTCTTCCCAGCTTTGGAAAGAGTTGTCTACGCTTAATTAAAATAAAGTACAAAACCTTTAAAAACTAAAAAACTAAAAAAATAGCAGAAGAAAAAAGACGATATAATAATAATGTGCGATGCTTGTTGTGCACAAAACCAATGCAAAACAGCAGTAAACATTTCCTGGAAAATGTGCGACGAGTGAGAAAGAAAAAAAATGTGGCACCAGCATGAAGCAGCCGTTCGCGTTCGAAAAGGAAATAAATTATCCCTGGAAACGACCTCTAGGTGCCGTTTTGGGCGTTCATCGCCGTTTCAAAATAGCTGAATATAGTTCATCAGTCAGTAACTGCGTCAGATCGCCACCTCCACTCCCCACTGCCTCCAGTTGAGGTCGTGTGCTTGCTGGTTGGTTGGTTGAAGATGTTTAACGCCGAGTTGTCTCCGAAGAGGTACTGCCGGTGGGGGACCGAGACACCAGGAGGTGGGTTGGTTGAAGTGTTGCTTTACGTCCACAGAAACCGTAGGTTTATTAGGGACAGGAGCCCAGGACGTCCACCTCGACTTTCAAACAGCTCCTGAACTCTGTAGGAGGTGGGGGAACAGGGAGACTATACAAAATGCTGCACTGTCACCACCGCACTTCCCAGTGCCGCCAGGTGAGGTCGTGTGCTTGGCTGGTTGGTTGGTGGTTAGCGAAACTTGTTTAACGGCGAGTTGTCTCCGAAGAGGTACTGGCGCGGGACCGAGATCCCAGGAGGTTCGGGGAGAGGGAGATTCAGACTATACTGACAAAATGCTGCACCGTCAGCGGTCACCACCGATGACTCCTGCACTGCATTAAGATGGGAGTGGTGAACGCCATTTTTAATGCATCATTACTTGTGCGAGGCAAATTCACAAAGACAGACTCCACCCACAACTTTTGAAGAGAAAGGCCGAGAGCCGAAGTGGAGAACCGAACCGAAGTCCTTCTGCTTACCAGCCTAATGCTTTACCGCTAGGCCCAACCGGCTCACGCGGTCGTGTCAGTGCGTAAGTAAGTAAACATGGTGCTTAACGTCCACAGAAACTGTACGGCTTATTAGGGACGGGGAGAAGGGGGGCGGGGGTACGGAGGTGGGGTGAGAGGTAGATTATATACATATCGCTACACTGTCACCACTAGAATGACTCCTGCATTCAGATGGGCAGCGGCGAGAGCCATTTTAATGTCTCATTAACTGTGAGGGACAAAGTCACAAGACAGTGTCCACAGACCACAATTTCTGAAGAAGAAAAAAGAAAAAAAGAGCCGAAGCGGATTCGAACCGAGGTCCCTCTGCTTACCAGCCTTACCGCTAGACCCAACCGGCTCACGAGGTCGTGTGCGCAGGTGGGCGGGCTACTCAAGTTGTACGCCTAGCGGCTTCAAAGCAACGGGAAACCCGGAAAGGTAATAGCTACAGAGTAATTGTCTACGCTCTTTTACGCGTCTTACTGAACTCGTGATGGGGCATGGTGGTACTGTATAACAGTAGGGGCGTGACGGTCAGCCCTAAAGGTCAACACTCGGAGCACAATGCGGCGAACTGACCGTCTTCTCAACTGAGCGAGTGCTTGGAGGGTTGTACCGTTTTTCAGTGGAGCATAGTAGGTAGGTAGTGTTGCTTAATGTCCTCAGATGTCAGTCGACATATTAGGGACAAGCTGAGACCAATGCCGAAGCATGGTTCAATATAGGTTTACGTCCACGGAAACCAGAAGGCTCGTAAGGACGGACAGCCCAGCCGGACGGACACCTCGACTCTCACACAGCTCCTGAACTATGGAGCATAGTGAACACCGAAAAGTTTATGTACAGAGGGCCATCGTAGTGAGGGGAGGCCGGCCGGGTGGGTGGACGTTGGAGGGGTTGAGTGGGGGGTGGGGTAGAGACTGTAGCAAAGAACGTAGTGTACAGGTCTGTCCGTTGCTAGTGTGTGTGTGTGTGTGTGTGTGTGTGTGGTGTGTGTGTGTGTGTGTGTGTGTGTGTGTGTGTGTGTGTGTGTGTGCAGGTCTGTCCGTTGCTTCAGTGTATATGTATGTGTGTGTGTGTGTGTGTGTGTGTGTGTGTGTGTGTGTGTGTGTGTGTGTGTGTGCGTGTGACTGCGTGTTTGTCAGTGTGTGTCAGTGCGTGTGTGCGCACGCGTGCCGTGTTTATGTAACAGTCTGTCTGTCCGACACTGAGACAGACTTCGTGACCTGTGAGAAAGAGAACGATCCGGCCCCCCCCCCCCCCCCCCCCCCCGACAACTTCTCCGTCTCTCCACGTCAGTCTCAAATAAAAAGTTCAGAACAATAAAGCCCGACCGTTTACACGTACCTCGTCCTTCAGTCCTTGCCCTACCTGACACCTCCCCATCACCTTGGGCTCGCTCAGCCCCGGCATAAACTAAAACTAACCGCGACGAGGCAACACACAAACCATAAAACCCGGAGGCCATCTCAAACGCCAGGGGGGGGGTCAATGACACTGACCTCAGTTGAGTGACCTCCCTTCCCTTTGGCTTTGGCCACTGGTCGCAGCGGCATTTTTCGCAGGGAGGCTTAAGGTGTCGTCAGTCTCCCCTACGGCCTTTCTCTAAAACGACCTTCTTCTGTCTCTGCCGGGACCTGCCGTGACCCCCCCCCCCCCCCCCCCTTCAGTCCCGGGTTTTTTTTATGTCTCCGTTTATTGCTGTGGTGATGTGGCAGGAGCAAAGACCGCTCGGTCTTTCGATGGACTCGGACAACCCTGTGACTGAAGGGGCACGGAACTGAAGACTCAGTTACTTTGGCCTGGGAACGAAAAAAAAAATTCTCTCCATTTGCTGGCTTCTTTAATGCCCAGCCTTTCCCCATTCTGCCCTCAACACCCACCCACCCCAGTGCCCTTCCAAACTACCCCCATCTAACACCCTGCCGTCCCCAAACCTACTTCCAACACCTGCCTTTCCCATCTAGACTCCCCCACCTCCGCATCACTATTTCCCCCGCCCCCCCCCCCCCCCCCCCCCCCTTGCCCTCCCCTACACCCTCCCCCCCCCTTTTTTTGCCCTCCCCATCCCTACTCCCCCCGAATGCCCTCCCATTCCCCCCCCCCCCCCCTTGCCCCCCCCCCCCTCCCCATCTTCCCCCGACTTGCCCCCCTCCCATCCCTCCTCTCCCCTTTTCCCCCTCCCCACTCTCCCCCCATTGCGCCCCCCCATCCCTCCTCTCCCTTTTCCCTCCCAACCCCTAACCCCCCCCCCCTTTTCCTCCCATCCCTACGTCACTCCCCCCTGCCCTCCCCTACCCACCCCCCTTGCCTCCCATCGGGCCCTACCTATCCCATCCCTACCACCCCTTGCCCTCCCCATTCCTACCAACCTCACATCCCCCAAACCCCCCCCCCATTCCGTACAACCCCTTTTCCCCCCCTCCCTCCCCCCCTGCCCTCCCATCCCTACTCTCCCCCCCCAAACCCCTCCCCCCGCCCCATCGGGCCCTACCTATCCCCATCCCTACTCCCCCTGCCCCCATCCCTACCTTCCCCCCTACCCCCCCCCCCACCGTACCCCCCCCCCCCTTTTCCCCCCTCCCCTCGGGCCCTACCTATCCCCCCCCCATCCCTACCCCCTTGCCTCCCCTCCTCCCCCCGAATGCCCCTCCCCATCCCTACCCCCCCCATTCTCTCCTCTCCCCCCCCCCCCTTCCCCTCCCCTCCTTTTCTCCCTCCCCCCCCCCCCCCCCCCTCCCCCTCCCCCCATCCCCCCCCCCCCCCCAATTCCCACCTTCCCCATCCCTACCCCCCCCCCACCCCCCCCACCCACCCCCCCCCAATTGGCCCTACCTCCCCATCCCACCCCCCTCCCTTTCCTCCCCATCCCTACCCTCCCCCTGCCCCCCCTCCCATCCCTACTCCCCCCCCCCCCCCTAGCCCTCCCATCCTACCCCCACCCCCCCTTTGCCCTCCCCATCCCTACTCCCCGTCCCCATCGGGCCCTACCTACCCCCCCATCCCTATCCCCCCCTGCCCTCCCTATCCAAACTCCCCCCTCCCCATCAGGCCCTAAACCTCCCCCCCCCCCCCTGTCTTCCTCCCCCCCCTCCTCCACACCCCCCCTTCCCAATCCCTACTCCCCCGCCCCCCCAATTCAAACCCGCCCTTTACCCACCCCCTCCTTTCCCACACACACACAAACTGCATCCCCCACACCTCCCTACCCCCCAAACATCCCCCTACCCACCCCACCACCCTCCAAAAGGTCCATTCTTTTATCTTTCCTATTCTTTCCATTTCAAGATGGGGGGGGGGGGGGGGAAGCTGACAAAAACGATATAATCTAGGTGGCATATTGCCCTTTCCCCTTTGAACCCAAACCCCCACCCCGTTCCCAAGTCCACTCACCGTTGTCTTCAGCCAGTTTTGCTTGGGGTTGGGACTGAACCCTGGACGCAGTTCGTCTCCCTCCCTCTATGATGTTGTGGTGGCCGACAGCAACAAACACAACATTGCGAGCACACAAAACGGTGCGAGGGGGAGGAGAATATTAATTATTAAGATACAGCAGTAGAGCCACTATACCAATTATCTGTAATAATCTCCTTTTTTTATACAAATAACAGAATATGTA
Organism: Alviniconcha marisindica; assembly: GCA_018857735.1. Taxonomy (NCBI): domain Eukaryota; kingdom Metazoa; phylum Mollusca; class Gastropoda; family Provannidae; genus Alviniconcha; species Alviniconcha marisindica. The sequence goes on from JABMCL010002590.1 coordinate 661,108, forward strand.
TAGACATTGGGCAGTGATAAATAGATAAATAACTATTTAATATTTTTGTCTTTATCAAAGAAACCTCCTTGCAGAAGACTTGTGACGGACCAAAATTTGCTTCATTGTTTCAAAGGTAACAGGCCTAGTATACTTCTAACATCAGATTCCAGAAATGTTTTGTACGCTCATCAAAAAATTGTTACAGGACAAACACATACATGTATATATATACACACAATATTTATTTTACATCAAAATTCACACACATCATTTATTTTGAAGTACACACACACGCATGCATACTTTAACATCAATATTCATAACTTCTTTTAATTTTACATCAGTATCCAGTATTTGTCTTGCCACACTAACCAACTAGCTCAGCTGCTCTGTACGATACTATAGTATAGTAGTATGCTAAACGTTTTTTGCATTAATTTGCATAAGAAACAAAACAAAATGCAGTAATGTTTCACCCAAAATAGAAATGCTTTTGTCAAGAATTCAGTATTATTAAAGCCTGGTGATTCAAACTAAAGTTTTTACAGTTTTCTGTTACAAAATGTGGTGTGTTGTTTGATGTGTGTAAGTGCGAATGTGTGTGTGTGTGTGTGTGTGTGTGTGTGTGTGTGTGTGTGTTTTGTATTTTTGGGGGTGTGGTTCAAAAAAGTATTTGTAAATGCGTGGTTGGTTTTTGTGTGTGTGTGTTTTGGTGTGTCGCGGCGTGTCGCCACAGCATGTGTGTGTGTGTGTACATGTGCAACAGTACAATCAATGTTTATTTTATGTCTGTTCACAGCAAGGTGATATTACACAAAAACAAAAATCATTAAAGGACAAAAAAAATAAACTATATATTAGTAAGTTACATCAACTTACCATGTAACAGCAAGTGTGTGTGTGTGTGTGTGTGTGTGTGTGTGTGTGCGTGCATGTATACGTGTGTGTGTGGTGCGAGTGCCCTGTGGATGCGTGTTGTGTGAGCGCACGCAGGCATGGCAGGGGCCTTTTTGTGTGTAACTGCAAGTGTGTGTTAATGTATTAACGCGAGTGTGTGTGTGTGTGTGTGGGGGTGTATGTGTGTTGGTGTGTGTGTGTGTGTTGGGGTTGTGTGTGTAAAACCCCTTTTATGTTGTTCCCCGCAAGTTGATATTACTTATCAGACAAAAACAAAAATCATATCAAAGGACAACAATAAACTATATGTTAGTTACACGAACTTACCATGTAACTGCATGTGTGTGTGTGTGTGTGTGTGTGTGTGTGTGTGTGTGTGTGTGTGTGTTTTGTATGGGGTTGTGTTGTTGTTGTTGGTGGTGGTGGTGGTGTGGTGGTGGTGGTGATGGTGTGTGTGTGTGTGTGTGTGTGTGTGTGTGTGTGGTTGGTGTTGTGTGGGTGTGTTATGCAACAAAATTTGGTTCAATCAATATTTATTATTGACAAAAAAAAAATATATTAAAAACCCAACAAAAATATATTTGTTAACAAATTACCATGTAACTGCATGTGTGTGTGTGTGTGTGTGTGTGTGTGTGTGTGTGTGTGTGTGTGTGTGTGTGTGTGTGTGTGTGTGTGGTGTGTGTGTGGGTTTTTGGGGTGTGTGGTGTGTTGTGTGTGTGTGTGGTCGTCGGCGTGGTGCATGATGTGTGTGTTTTTGTGTGTGTGTGTGTGTTTTGTGTTGTGTTGTGTGTGTGTGTGTGTGTGTGTGTTGTGTGTGTGTGTAACTGCAATTTTGTGTTTTATTGGGTTTTAAATCTTTTGTGGGTTTGGTGTGTGTGTGTGTGTGTGTGTTTTGTGTGTGTGTGTGTGTGTGTAACTGCAAGTGTGTGTGTAACTGTGTGTGTGCGTGCGCACATAACTGCAATGTATGTGTGCAATGCATTAAGCATGATCAAGCTTGGTCAGTAAATGGATGGATGACCATTATGTGTTAGGCCCTGAAATTTCTCCAGAGTCAAATAAATCTGTTTGGATGAGAATATAAACTGAGGTCCCCCATGTGTATACACATGCAAAAAGATCACGTACACGCATTATGATTAAAGATCCTGAAGTCTATGTCAGAATTCGGTGGCTGATGGCAACACTAAAAATATCCCAACATGCATTAAAGGTGTCAGAATCTTCAGTGTTGACACTATACGGAAGAAAAAGACAACTTTACTTGAAATCAAGCTAGCTACTCATAGTAATGTAATAATAGTAACTAGTGTGTATGTATATATTATTATTTATTTATTTTTAGAGAGACAGACAGACAGACAGACAGAGACAAAGAGAAACGCAGAGAGAGAGAGGGAGATAGAGACACACAGAGAGATTTAAATGCTTCATGGAGCCTCCTTCCTCTCTCCTGTGACTCTGTTGGTGCATTATGCTTACACTTCTCTCCTGCCCTCTTCTTCCTTTGTCATCATCTTTCTCTTCTTCCCTTTCTTCTTCACCCTCTTGCGAATCACATAGTTGAGAGGGCAATTATCTCTCTATGGTTGACAAGGCATTAAATTTTTTATCTATCTCATTTTCTGTTTTTCTACCATCTTCTTTTCGAAGACTGACATACAACTGCAGCAAGCTATTTGAATGTTAATTATCATAACTGGAGGCAAAATGCGACAAAAAAGGGCCTCAGGGGTAGGGGACACCACGAAGGAGGCACTGGAAAAAGGGAAAGAGGTTAGCTGTTTAGGTTACTTCATAATCATATGTAACCCCCAGTCAACCACGATAAAACAGGAGGGGGGAGTGGATTCAGTAAACGAGAGAGTGGAAAGAGCAAGAGAGGGTGAGAATGAATGAATGAATGATGTTTATGGGGCATCATGAAGGAGGCATTGGAAAAGGGGAAAGAGGTTAGCTATTATAAGTGATTTAGCTTCTCATCTCATTTTTCAACATTTAACTGTTGTTTAACAGTTTATGTGTCATTTTGTAGCTTGACAAAGGGGATTATCCTGAAAATTAATAAACTGTGTTTTTGTCCTAATAAGTAGCATTCTTTTGAACCTTTTGTGTTTGGAGCTTCTTCTTCTTCTTTTTTACTTCATAGTCATATATAACCCCTGTTCAACCACAAGGGGTGGGGGGGGTGGGGGGGGTCTTCCAAAAAAGAGGGAGAGGATGAATGAATGACCTTTATTTTACAAGGGTAGAGGAGTACATATAGTCATTTTACACCCAGCCCTCACCCATGAGGAATTCATTCTACTGATAGTGATACTACCCATACACACATATATTTCAAATATATATTACAGGCAGAACTGGATAGGATAGGGAGATAGATAGAAGTAAGCATGTTTAGAGCGACGAAGGGGGTGGGAGAGTGGGGGTGGGGGTGGGGGGAGAGGTGAAGAGGGTACGGAACATACTCACGCAAGATATACATTAAATATATATGAGAGAGAAAGAGACAGAGACAGAGACCGAGAGAGAGACAGGCAGACAGACAGACAGACAGAGACAGACAGAGTGAGACAGAGACAGACAGAGAATACCCACCAGCAACCGATGTCACCTTTTTTGTCTGGCGCGAAAGAGCTGGATGACGCCCTTCAAAGTACAGGAGGCAACATTTTCGGCGGCTCTCGGTGGAGTTTCACTCCTCGTTGGTTCTCCGTCTTCTTCAGTCTGGCCGGGTGTCGCCCACGTTTGTCCTAAAAGTTCCTCTGTCAACGACTATCAGTAAACCAGAAATTCAAACTGAAAGGTTAATTCGTCAGCCTGACTGCCCACACGCCCGCGATCTGCGAAATCTGCAGCTGAAGAAGGGCGGGTGCATGGAAAGCCTGAACTGTGCTCAACTCTTGTTTCTGCACAGGTCACTGCACGAGTTCAAGTTCAATGAACCAATCAAACATTGCGATTCATTGTTGTTATGGCAAATGTTTCCAATCAGCGGCCTTTTCTCA